>SNQJ01S0027842.1:74996-88541 GCA_010110895.2 Picea sitchensis
TTCTTATATGTCTTTAAGAATTACATTCATTGGAAGCACCAACTTCCTTGTTTTCCAGCTACAACTGGAAGGAGGCTCCAACCCCCTAGTTTCCCAGGCTACAACTTGAGGGAAGCTCCAACTCCAAAATTATATGGCTACAACCAGAAGGAGGCTACAACCCCCTATGTTCTCTGGCTATGACCGGAAGGTGGCTAACACTACCTGCCCTTTCCATGTCCAACTACCCTGACGTAGAAGTATAATGATAGAACCACTGTCACACTATCACTGTGAGATATACTATTGTAAAATTGTAACAACCTGTACCAATAACCTGTGCCAACATGTACCATACATCCACCTGTACCATAAACAAATGCATCAACCATGCATAAAACCTATACAAATAACTTGTCACAATAACATGTCCAAACAACCTGTAATCAAATTGTACCATAAAAAAGTGAATCAACCATGCACCAACCTGTACCATCAACGAGTGCATCGACCACGCACCAAATATGTACCAATCATGCATCAAATACACATAAACTATGAATCATCAAGATGTACCAACATCATCAACTATACACCTCATGTATGTGCCAACTCATCAACTACTTGTCTCAACCATGTACCCAACATGTACCTCAACAAAAAACCCGCATCAATTTCATCATCCAAATCTGATTTTTAACTCTATAATAGACTCGGTGTTTATGATCACATGTCTGCAAACCTTCCTTAACTTTAACAACAAGAGACTAGCATTTTCATCAAACTTTATTGTAGTCTCACATGACTAATTTTGGATTAGTCAACAACCCTAACTTGCAATAATCATAACTATGTACATGTAATGAATAAATATCTGAAAATAGTACACAATGTTCTTCAGTGTATTTTATGCAATTCCTCCAGTTTTCACTACTTGGATCCTCTCAGAAAAGGAGTTATAGCAAAAATGGAATACCTTATTGAATTGTGGCTTATTTTAGAGAGATAACTTGTAGAGCATGCCCCCCATGGAATATTTGTTGTATGGATCTTAAAATTGTACAAAAAATACTAACGACTGTACTCTAACTAATACTTTTGATCTTACTAAATTTGGATTTGTTATGAATAAGTTATGACGTTTTTACCTGAAACACTTGTTTTAGACTAGTTTCAGGACTAGCTGCAAACCCTATTTTCCATGGAGTGTAACTCCAAAACTACAATGACCCACAAGCTGAAATTTGTATCACAACTACTTGGATATGTTTCCTCAACGACCTCCCAATTTCACGATCTGAATCATTCTAAAAAATAATTTATTGCAAAAATGGTGAGATGACCTGTAAATAACATACCTTCGAAAGCATCATCAAAATAATTTATCCTCCCTTGAATTTCAGCCTTTTTTACTTCACCTTCCCTCTGAAATTCGGCTTAGATATCCTTTGGTTACCTCAGTCACTTGTATATATTCAATATTCTCAAGTGTGATTAAAATTGAGAGACCCTTGCCTCTTATTTATACTTTCATGTAGCTTCCTCAAGGGGTTACCTTCTAACCATCTTAACCCACTTTCCTTATTTGAGGGCTAACCCACTTCTAACCACTTGTCCACTTAGTAATTTTTCCATTAAATTTGTTATTTAAATAATTCCTTTTGTATCCACTTTGACTTATAGTACACTCATCACTTCACTTTATTATTTAAATTACCTTCTAACCATCTTTACTCACTTTCCTTATTTTAGGGCTAACCCACCTCTAACCACTTGTCCACTTAGTAATTTCTTCATTAACTTTATTATTTAAATAATTTATTTTGTATCCACTTTGACTTATAGTACACTCATCACTTCACTTTATTATTTAAATAACTTCTTCTTTGCAACCACTTTGACTACTTTGACCTTTTGGGGCTTCTAGATGACTCATGAGGGTTCTCCAACTTCACATGGCCATAACTCTCTAAACATGAGGATTTATGTGACGTTCCACATACCACCAGAAATGGAATGACATGTACTATCCATCTAGAATCGTTTTACCTGCAAATATATCAAAACTCATACCATTATCCATCAAACAAACTTGGGTCCATTACCCAAACCATTGTGCTACCGAAATTTGCTACTGAACTTTCTTCAAGGGTTGACATCAATGAAAACCAACCAAATTAATCAACAATCTCCCCCTTTGGCATTGATGGAAACACTCTGATGCAATAATGAAGTCATGCCACTCATGATCGCTCTGTGACCATCGCCCCCCCTCGAACCATGCTTTTGTGCTCTGCATCTGATAAATCTCCCTCCCTTTGTCATCAATGGAAAAGGTATCTTTCCATTTGGGGCTGCTCCCCCTAACTGAAATGTCCTTGGGGATACTCCCCCTGAATGAACTCTTCCTGAAAATAATCTCCCAACCTAAATTGTCCTCTCTATGGTGCTTCCTCGTGTAAATCTAAGCCATATAAGATAAGCATTCAAAAACATTCATTTTGGAGTAGAAATTAATCCGAGCTTCTGGCGAAGATACTCAAAGGCTTCTCGTGGAAGTGGTTTTGTAAAGATGTATGCCACTTGTTCTTTTGTGCCCACATACTCAACTTTGATGTTCTTCTCTGCAACCTTTTTCCCTAGAAATTGATACTTGATTGGAATGTGCTTCGTCTTGGAGTGTGTTGACGATGATTTTTATCAACAGGACTTAGCCGCCAAAGTGTTGCCAGGATCCCTCTCCAGTCACACTACTTGCGCAAGGTTTCACTTTTTCTCATTAAATATTGGCGCGTTGTTGTGACACTTGAATTACTAATAAGCAGAGCTTGTTACTCACTCATCACATTATTCACGCCGTCTTATTTCACCAATGACACACTTGTCCAAATACCCTTATATCATCATTGTTGATCTATGCACCTGCCTTATTTGCACTCGCTTTTGCAAAGTCTTGCATGCTCCCGCTGAGTTACCACTACACATTCAAAAAAAGTTACATAATCATTCACATGAAATCAAATTGATTACAATTTGTTAATGCAGGGTTCTTGCCGAAACTATCGTGGCTCTTGAATTATGTTTCAAAGAAGACATTGTTTTGTAATTTTATGATATATAATAAGAGTGAAAGTAAGCAAGGTCATCAGGATGGAAAGATTCTATTACCTAGAGTGGGACAACCTCATAAAATAACACAAACATAAAATAATACAGAAGCTCATATGTTTGGGCCTACCGAATACAATTTCTCAATGTTAAATATAGATGGTAATGAATGTGTAACTATTCAAGATAGTTATACGAAGAGAATTTCAAACTCAATTTCACCAAATATGCACATGTTGTGATTGTAATTGGAAATGAAGCAAGTGGTGAAGACATATCCAGAGAATCGACAAATGTTTCTAAAGAAGTGCATTTGTCATATATATCAATCATATCTAAGGTCCGTGAAAGAGAGTTGAAGACACTAGAGGAATGCAAGTCGGGTGTATTTGCTGCTAAGAGGCATCAACAAATGATTGGATGCTTGCCTTGCCTAAACTCTTCAACATGATATATTTCGTTTAAGAAAATGCTATGTTCTTACAAGTCAGGAGCTTGTGCACAAAATAATATCAAATCACATTGATGTCACTGATAGAAGTGAAGTTGAGGAGCAGTTGCACCTTCTTCAAGAATTAGCTCCTGAATGGATTTATGGAAGGAAATATTCCACTAGTGACTTTCTATACAGTGTCAAAAATAGCATAGATCTGCCAATGATCCACACAAGATTTGCAAGGGCCTTGTAAACACATGCACTTATGAAAGTTGTTGGGGACATGGAATATGTGTGGGAGTGATAAACTAGGCATACCGGTCTTTCAGATTCTGCATCTGTCACTCATTAAAGAAAAAATTTCATACATTACTTCTGTCATTTATCTCTATTTTAGATAGAAGCGGGGTAATCTCTCCATGGCTTTGACATAAGACTAAGGGTTGCATTGTATTAACACCCTTTTTTTTGTCAATTTTCCATGTGGTTGGAAATCATTATCAAAATACCTTGTTGGTCCTGGCAATATTTCACTGCACTCTATGATAGAATATATATGCGAAGTTGGAACTGTGAGGTTTCTTGATGGGTACTCTGTTGTTGCTGACACTATAATCCACTGCACTGGGTATTCTTATCATTTTCCATTTTGGAAACGAAGGGCATCGTGAGTGTGAATGATAACTGCGTGGGGCCACTGTATGAGCATGTTTTCCCACCAACACTAGCTCCTTCTCTTTCATTTGTTGGCCTGCCATGGAAGGTTTCACCTCTTCCATTATGTGAGTTATAGTCTAGATCGATAGAAAAAACATTATCTTGAAAGGTACATCTCCCTTCAGAAAATTACATGATTGAATCCGTGAGAAACTTCTATGTTCAGAATGAGGCTGCTAGTCGACCTAAACATTACACTCATAACATCGGCCATTGTGAGTATGAATATGTTGATTGGTTTGCTGACCAATGTGGGTGTGCCCAAGCAGAGGATTGGAGGAGAAACATTTATGCATTGACTTAAAAAAAACAGAGCTTCCCATCCACAAACCTATCGTGATAAATGAGAGGACCATAATTGGCTTGAAATAGCACTATTGGACCTGTCAAATAGTGGATACCAGATTAAGTTTCCTTACTGAAATTTCGTCAAAGATCCTATCCTTGGAAAGTTGCTTTGCAACACCTTCACAGATACAATTGAAACACGACGTGGGCAGGCTCAAATGAACATACAGATTCCTTAATCGACTAATGTGCAACAATGGGTGCAATTCATGTGAAACATATGAGTTTTGCAATTGAGTTTCGAACGTTTGATATAGCCACACAAGGGATTGATCAACTGTAAAATGGTTGACAAGTGATTTAAACATTGAAGGGTGTCTTTGCCAATTTTAAAAAAAAGAGAACCATCGGAATTATATTCTATTATCCGCATAAAATTAATTATATTTATCCAACCATATGTAAAACAATCGATGGGAAATGATTATAAAACTATTAAGGAGAGTGCAAAAATAAATTAGTTTTTGTGTTAAGTGATGTGTTCTGGTTGGTTGGAGTTCAGTTACGAAAATGATAACTGAAGAAACCTTCCACCTAATGCTTTAAAGGGAGCAACGCACAACCTGCCAGAGGTGGAAGATAATTCTAGAGAATTCTTAGAAGGACATAAATTTTATGAAGGAGAGATCATTAGATAAATAAATTTATGAGAGAGAACTTTTGGCAGAAATTTCAGAGTAGTATGTTAGGAGTGCTGTGAGGACTGTGCATTTCATTCTTTTCTTACATCTTCAATAGAGATTGATGAAATAATCGACAATAAGGGGTCTTGCGAAGAAGCGAAGAGGGTAAGCGAGGATGAGTTTTATGGCCTTCATAAGGTAAATATTTACTTATTTAGTTTGTTGTAATAAGGCTCGATTTGATTCGACGCTAATCAATTTTACTATGCAGGTTCTCTCCTTGCGATTCACCACCATGGCTCCATTCCTTCTTGGCTCAAATTTCTTTTTCATTTTCATGCTTGGTATTTCTATTGTACATTGTGTCTAGGGGGGATAAAGACCATATACTTGGCCCTAGTCTACGTAGAGACTTGCAGATTTTGAAGATTATGAATTTGTATGAGAAGTCTTTTAATGAAAATCATTTATTTCTCGCTCATCACTATCTCCTGATTTTTCTTTAAAATCCTCAGTTCTCCTCATCTTTATTTATTTAACACTCTGATTTTAGAATAAAAAAAAAGTTGGATAAAATCTTTAAAAGACAAATTAAATGTATATATATTGTAAACAATCATGTCCATAAAGTTTATTTACTATCTAATTAGTGTACATAAACTTTGTTTATTTTATTATTCTTACATCCTAGCTTTAAAAAGGAAAATGAACAAATTCATGAATGTTTTATATTTACATATCTTTTACTCATTAACTATTTTAATGTATATAAACCCTTTTGTTCTTTTACTATTTTGATTTGATTTTATTATGTCTTAGTCACATCCTAACTCCTAATGAAAATAAAAAAAAGGTTATATCATGTTATCTATATTCTTCAAACTAACATAGTTTATTAGCTTCCTTAGCTTTAAGTTGACTTTCCTTTATTTATTTTTCCTTTTGCTAAAATAAAAACAAAAGCATTGCTTTTTTTCTTTGTGCATTTCCTTGATTAAATATAATTTTGTAACTATAAATGTATAAATTCCACATAGAAGTTGATAAAATTGTAAATAACATAGAAATCATGAAATCACATAAAAATTAAATATTGTTAAAAGGTTAAATTATAAGGCAAAGGAATTCATGCTTGGACTATAGGTTAGGGTAAAATCGGCCTAGAGTTCAATGCACATTCTTTTCCAGGGCTTTAAGTCTAGGGTGATATTCACGCTTCTTCTTGCTTAGTCCCGTGGGAGGTTGAAAATGTTGATGTTGGAGACTCCTTAGTCTTTTGACGTCAACATATTTTTTGGTGACCATACTAGGGAGAACCGTTCAATGGTTCGTTCCTAGTTTTTGTTTTAATTATTTCGATTTCTTTCCCTTCCTAGACCTCAATGTCTCAACCGATTGGAAGCCTGTTCGGTGGTTGTAACCTTGTGGTTTCAAATACTAACCCTGGGAAATTCATTCGCAAGTATGGACTGTTTGAGTTTGAAGAAGACATAAACAATTCTCCTTGGTTTTTTCCCACTCCCTTGAAGTTTGCTCACCTAGTGGACCCTTTATCTCACAAATTTAAGAATCATTTACCTCTCTTCCATGGCGATGGAACTGTTACAATGATTGAACATCTTCGTGCATTTTCAAATGCTTGCACCATTCTCGGAGTAAATAATAATGATAGTTGCATGTTGTTGTTTATGAATTCCCTTTAGGGTGATGCCGCCTCTTTATTTTCCAACCTTCCTGATGGGTGCATTTATACCTGGTTTGAGTTGTCTTACTGGTTCACTTCTACCTTTCGGAGTTTGGATAATCCTTACAAACATCTTAAGAGGTTTAATCAATTATGCATAAAGGATAATGAGATCATTCTTACTTTTAATCTTCAGTTCATCAAGTTATACAATTTAATTCCTACTCCCATTTGCCCCACTAACTTGGCTGCTCTGTTGCATTACTACAAACTTCTACCTCCTCTTTATCGATGGCGGTTGGAAGAAAAGAGCATTCAAAACCTAGAGCTAGCCCTATCCACTTGCCTCGACTTCGAAGAGAAAATCCGTAGAACAGGTTACTCCTTTGGTGGTTATGATTCACACAAGGAGTTGTCTTCTTTAATCCACGTCATTAAAAGCTTACAAGATTGCATGTTCTTTCTTGAGTCTCAATCCTCAAATCATGCTGGGAGTATATCTCGAGAGCCCTCCCTCTTAGGGCATAATTATAATGAATCAAATACTTGTGGTAAAGATCTTGGAGGTGAAGAGGATCATGATTATATCATGATTCTTAATGACCAATCTAGATCTCACATCTCAAACATCACCCCTCGTGACCCTCATGGAAAAACTCAATCCCAAAATCACCTTTCATCTCAAGCTTCTTATCCGCACGTGTACGATGGAAATTTTGATTATTAAAATGAAGAAGTCAATTCTAACTATGTCAAACCAATTTATGATACATTTGTGTTCGATGATATTGTTAATGAGTGGTCAAATGATGTCAACCAGTATGAATTTAATGATGCATGAGACGAATCCTTTTCTAAATATATATATGAGTTCAATCAAGATCTTAATTTGTATAAAATTTTTGCTAATCCTTTGTTTCAATCAAAAGAGGATAAAGAACTTGACACTATCGAGCATGTCCCTCCTAGGCACAATTTTTATTTTGATGATAGTGACCGTTGTAGGGGCATTCCAATGTTTTTTAATCCATGTTATGAATCTTCATTGCATCATGACGATCATGTTCCTGATAGGAAGGTCCCCAGAGGTGATATTAATTCGTTTGATGAATTCATGAATCATCCCTTTAGCATACAAACCCTAAACCCTAAATCTAATTCAATCAATACCTTCATCATTACTGGAAAAACATCTGTTGGTTGGCATGTCTTGGAGGTTGGTGGTCGTTTCTTTTGGATATTGGTTAATCATATCTCTGCACCGTATACATCTGTTGGTTGGCATTTTGGCAGTCCCCCTATGCACAAATTTATCAAGCTCATAGGACTCGCATGCAAAGCAGGTGATGCATTCCTTTATGCTAAATTTCATTCGACCTGAGTCCAAGCTAGTGGTTTCTTTCCTCTGTAAATAAATAAATAAATAATAAATAATAATAATAATTTATAATATAATAATAAAAAAAAAATTCAGGAAGGGCTAGATTAGTTTTAGGTTAATTTCTCTTTTACTCAGTTTATTTTCTCGCTTTTATTTCTTTTTGCTTCCTTTTCATTTTTTTCCCTTTATTACGGCCATAAGTAATGGAGCAATGATTGGTGATATTAAAAGGTAGGTTGTCTATGTATTTTTAACTGATTGACCAAATGTGTTTTGGTGGACAACAAACTTGTAGGTGAACTAAGTTTCCTTCCTTTGTCATGATTCCTCGCTTGTCTATCATTCGCTTGCTACGTGGGACATCCTTGCTCGTCACATTCGTTAGTCATATCCCCATATTCTTTCTTTCCCTTTCTCCTTCCCCTTCATTTTGAGATGCCTCTAGCATACACGTTGTGGATTCTCAGTGTTAAATTTGGGTCTTTCCCTCAACACACATCCACGACAGTTTTCTAGCCTTATAATCATCTTGTCAAGTTTCAAAGAGTTGTCCCTTCAAGTTATACAACAGGACCAAACCCCCTCATACTTACCACTTTCCATGAGTTATTCCACGAAGTCCCGATCCATGAATCCATTGACCTCCATCGTTTCTACCCCTGTTGTATAACCTGGTCCACCTGACCCTATCAACCTTTTCTATCCTACATTGAGTCGCCCTCAGTCCTTCTACTACCCTTCCCTTCCCCTTTCCTACAGAGAACCAATGATCGTATGATATTATTTAAAGCTTGCATGCCACTATAAGAGACACACATTTGTTGGTTGGAAATTGTTGACGATGATTTTTGTCAAGAGTACTTAGCCGACAAAGCGTTGCCATGCTCCCTCTCCAGTCACACTACTTGCACAAGGTTTCATTTTTTCTCATTAAATATTGGCACGTTGTTGTGACGCTTGACTTACTACTAAGCAAATCTTGTTACTCACTCATTGCATTATTCACGTCGTCTTATTACGCCAATGACACACTTGTCCAAAGACCCCTATATCACCATTGTTGATATATGCACCCACCTTATTCGCACTTTCTTGCGCAAAGTCTTGCATGCTCCCGTTGAGTTACCACTACACATTCAAAGAAATTTACATAATCATTCACATGAAAGAAAATTCATTACAATTCGTTAATGTAGGGTTCTTTCCGAAACTATCGTGGCTCTCGAATTATGTTTCAAAGAATACATTGTTTTGTAATTTTATGATAAATAATAAGAGTGAAAGTAATCAAGGTCATCAGGATGGAAAGATTCTATTACATAGAGTGGGACAACCTCATAAAATAACACAAACATAAAATAATATAAAATTTCATATGTTTGGGCCTACCGAATACAATTTCTCAATGTTAAATATAGATAGTAATGAATGTGTAACCATTCAAGACAGTTCTACGAAGGGAATTTCAAACTCAGTTTCACCAAATATGCACAAGTTGTGATTGTAATTGGAAATGCAGTGAGTGGTGGAGATATCTCCAGAGAATCGATAAATGTTTCTAAACAAGTGTATCTGTCAGATACATCAATCATATCTAAGGTCCATGAAAGAGAGTTGAAGACACTAGAGGAATGCAATTCGGGTGTATCTGCTGCTAAGAGGTGTCAAAAAATGATTGGATGCTTGCCTAAACTCTTCAACATGATATGTGATATATTTCATTTAAGAAAACACTATGTTCTTACAAGTCAGGAGCTTGTGCACAAAACAATATCAAATCACACTAATGTCAATGATAGAAGTGAAGTTGAGGAGCAGTTGCACCTTCTTCAAGAATTAGCTCCTGAATGGATTTATGGAAGGAAAGATTCCACTGGTGACTTTCTATACAATATAAAAAATAACATAGATCTGTCAACGATCCACACAAGATTTGCAAGAACCTTGTAAACACATGCACTTATGAAAGCTATTGGGGACATGGAATATGTGTGGGAGTGATAAACTAGGCATACCAGTCTTTCGGATTTTGCATCTATCACTCATTGAAGAAAAGATTTCATACATTACTTCTGTTATTTATCTCTATTTTAGATAGAATTGAGGTAATCTCTCCATGGATTTTACATGAGACTAAGGATTTCATTGTGTTAACACCTTTGTTTTTGTCACTTTGCCATGTGGTTTGAAATCATTATCAGAAGACCTTGTTGGTCTTGGCAATATTTCACTGCACTCTATTATAGAATATGTATGCGAAGGTGGAACTATGAGGTTTCATGATGGGTAATCTGTTGTTGCTGACACTATAATCCACTACACTGGGTGTTCTTATCATTTTCCATTTTGGAAATGGAGGGCATTGTGAGTGTGAATGATCAATATGTGGGGCCACTGTATGATCATGTTTTCCCACCAACGCTATCTCCTTCTCTTTCATTTGTTGGCCTACCATGGAAGGTTTGACCTCTTCCATTATGTGAGTTACAGTCTAGATCGATAGCAAAACAATTGTATGGAAATGCACATCTCCCTTCAGAAAATGACATGATTGAAGCCGTGAGAAAATTCTATGTTCATAATGGGGCTGTTGGTCTACCTAAAAATTACACTCATAACATCGACCATTGTGGGTATGGATATGTTTATTAGCTTGCTGACCAATGTGGGTGTGCCCAGACAGAGGATTGGAGGAGAAACACTTATGCGTTGGCTTAAAAAAAACATAGCTTCCCATCCACAAATCCGTCGTGATAAATGAGAGGACCATAATTGGCTTGAAATAACACTATTGGATCTGTCAAACAATGGATACTAGATTAAGTTTCCTTATTGAAATTTTGTCAAAGATATTGTCCTTGGAAATTTGCTTTGCAACACCTTCATCAGATACAATTGAAACACAACGTGGGCAGGCTCAAATGAACATACAGATTCCTTAATCGACTAATGAGCAGCGATGGGTGTTGTTAGTCCCTAAAGTTGCACTTGAATGTGAGAGGGCAAGCTAGGGCATCATCGATTTATTGCAAAGTGTTTAGGAGGTTTTTATAATTTGGTTTTGAATAAGGTGGTTGAAAAACTGGCTCAAGGTTATAACATAACATGAAAATCAAGATCAGAACATAGTAAATCCCATTGTCTGAGTAAAAAGTAGGCACATAGATGGATTAAACCAATAAGAAAAAGAGAGGATGAAGCCTTCAATTTGTCAACTTCACATAATTCCTTTCTCAAAATATCATAAGGAAACAAGAACATCAGTTTGAAATCAAAACTTGAAATTAATTCCCACAGTAATTTTTTTACTGTATTAATTAACAATCAAGAAACAAATGCATTGCAGTCTGAATAATGAATTCAAGCATGAAGAAAGAAAAACATAGTAGAAAAGAGTGTCTAACCATCCATATTCCTTTTCTACTAAGTTTCAAATAGAACATAAATGCCTTTACAAGGATTTTCACAAAACAAGTCTTCTGGATCTCCAATTTTTCGACCATAACTTCTCCTTCTACAGAGTTTATATAGAAACAATACATAATTATCAAGATCCAAAAGAAATGGATCTGAAAACCTCCTCATATATATTTAGTTTCTTGTTTCAAATAATCAAGGAGAAGATCCAATCTGATATCCAACTCGAATTGATGAGGTGGCTTGTCAACTGTTGTCCACGAGATTTTTCAGAAAAATATATCTGACAAATTCCATAAAAATAGGGTCCAACAATCTCTTCGTATCTCTCAAACGGTGATATCTGTGTAAAAACCGAGAGATTTTTTTGTGAAGGGACCCGTTCCCAACAAAAACCTCTTTTGGTTTCCAAAAATTCATCACCAACTGTTCTGCAACCTCTCCCAAAATTAAGGACTAAAACAAGAAATTATTTATTGTGAAATCGCAGAAACATAGGCCTCAAAGATCAATTCGAATCTCTTAAAATGTGATTGTTGTGTAAAAACCTAGAGAGGTTTTTGTGAAGGTGAATGTTTCCAACAAAAGCCTCTTTTGGTTTCAACAAATTCCTCTCTAGCTATTCTGCAACCTCTCTTGAAAAAAAGGACTAAAACAGGTAAAAAAACAAAGTATTTCCTGTAGCTTTATCAGAAAATTAGGCCCCAAAGATATATCTGAATCTCTTAAAATGTAATAGCCGTGTAAAACCCAGAGTGGTTTTTGTGAAGGGGAATGTTTCCAACAAAAACCTCTTTTGGTTTCAACAAATTCCTCTCCAGCTGTTCTGCAACCTCTCTTGAAGAAAAAGACTAAAACAGGTAAAAACAACAGAGTATTTCCTGTAGCTTTATTAGAACATTAGGCCTCAAAGATATATATGCATCTCTTAAAATGTGATATATGTGTAAAAAAAAAAAGAGGTTTTTGTGAAGGGGCATGTTTCCAACAAAAACCTCTTTTGGTTTTAACAAATTCATCTCCATAGTTTCAGAAACGTCTTTTGAATATAAGGACTAAAACAGGAAAAACAGAGTATTTCCTGTATTTGATTTTTGTTTTTTCTTCTTTCTGTTGTGTTCATCTTTTCTTGTTGATTAGCACTGCATTTCTCTACATGAGACTTCTATTTCTTCAACTATTCCACTGTATTCTGAAGCTCTCTAATATTTTATTTATCAGTTCTGACTTTAACCCTGAACTCGGGGAACTCTTCAACAAGTGCACGCTCATCCAAATCTATGGAAACCTGAGGTTCTTTCATCTTAATTTGGTACTTAGAAACCAATCTTGAGTTGTGATCTTCATCTAAACTAGCTGATTCCATGGCTTCAGGCATGTATGATATATGGTCTGAATCTACAATATTACTTTATTTAGTTTCAGGAACCCTACTTATACCTTTGGCAGATGCTTTAGCTCTTGATAATTTGGTAGCATCTCTTGTTATAGGTCCTATAGAGAATGGAACAGTTTGCTTACCTTCTTTTGTTGGTTCTTTATGTACTGGGTACTGGGCACATTCCTTTCTTTCATTTGGTATCTGCTTTAGCATCTTCAGAATGGTCTTCTATCACTATGACATCTTCTCTTTTGATTGAGGAATCGAACATGGCTTTGGGCCTTAGCTTGTACTTGTTGGTGACTCTTGTAGAGTTCCTCCTAGGGTCTTGAGGCACAAGCACACATTTCTTCTTTTGCCTTTTAACTGCAACATTCTTCTTACTGGTTGCTGGTGCTTTATGCTTGGCTGAGAGTGTAACATTATAATCTTCATCAGAGTCTTCTTCTGTTTTTAAATCTTCCTCAGGAA
>SNQJ01S0027843.1:0-32136 GCA_010110895.2 Picea sitchensis
TTGTGATTTTTTTTGCATGCGTATCTTCTTGCATCATTGGTCACCTTTATATATATATATATATATATATATAGTTTATACAAATGAGTGTATGACATATGTATGCAATTGGAACAATCCTCTTCTCATACTTTCATACTTTCTTCCTTGTGATTTTGTGCATGAGTATCGTCTTGCATCATTGGTCACCTTGACAAAGAATCTTGATCCCACTCGGTTATAAGGAGTATTTAGAGACCACCAAGTTAATCAAATAGAGATGGAAATGCATAGATTTAGGAGAATCATTTATGAAGGCAGTTTTAAACTTGTAATTGATAATCTCAATAACAAATCACATCATCCATGATGGGAAATGTCTAGAAAAACCATATGGATTAGGAAGGATATTAGAAATTACTAATTATGCAAGTTTGAACATATTACAAGCACCACCAATTAAGTGTGGATTGGTTCGTAAACAAAAAAATCCACAAGAGAAGCTTAATAAAGATCCTTGGGAGTACCCACCATGGAGGAAAAACATGATTGGAAAGAATATTTCGCTAGGAATTTTACCTTGATGGGGCCATAGATGATTTTAGGGGCTAAATTTCACTAATAGGATAATTTTCTATGGTTTTTCCCAAAAAAAGATTGCCATTTTCTATTTTTTCTAAAAACGATTCACCCAAATTCCGTAGAATAAAATAATTTTACCTTAAAAATCACCAAGATTTTATAGAAACTATATAAAATCTTTAGAAATGTGAATAGTTTTACCAAACTATCACCAAACATTTTACATTTTGCATATTAAGGACTAGTAAGATTAGCCCGGGTTTTTACATTTTAATATAAATTTTCTTCCTTAAAATTATCCCTAGATGGGGCCATGCCCCTCTCCTAAGACCCTCCTTACTCATTCAATTATGACAGAGAGAAATTAATTTATCAACGATCATTATGACTTTCTTTGATTCCCTCTCCCATTGGTGAGAATATTTATTTGTATATCCATGACATGAAGTGATGACACTATACTCCCGCCAACTAAGTTTTCCTAGAAAAAAAATTAATTCTTACTCACTTCACAAGCAAGGAGAGAGGTTAGCTTCATTACCCTATTTCATCTCATTATCTTTGAAACACAACACATAATTCCCTCAAAATGGTATATCTTAAAAGAATAATTGATGCTTGCACCAAATATACATCGTTGGTCAAAGAGGAGGAGTGGACAATCCTTTCAACACTAGAGATTGGTGTGAGAAGTTTGCAGCCTAACAAGGCTAAGGGCACGCAAAATATCAAAACTTGATATGTTATTGGATTATGTTGGAAACATTGTTTTCATTGATGTCAAAGACATGGGGAGACTATATATATCCAAGATAAATATTGCAAGATGGAGATTGTTGGAAATATTGTTTTTGGATTTTTGATGCTTAGTTTGGATACCCTATCTTTGAAGGAATTTTTACTCTAGATACCTAGCTCAAATGGAAGCATAGGATATATGTTTGGAAATATTATTCCAAGACTTTTCAAATGGTATATGACGCTCCCTCTAACTCCCTAAGAATAAGGAGATGTTAATTTTTATGTCAGACAACCCAACCAGAAAGTTCAGGTCATCCCTATAGAAACATTATAAATATAGTATAGGTGTGTGCATTTGAAGAGCATCCAAGCAAGAGATCAAGTATGAGGTACACAAAAGATATATGAGGTGCACTAGAGGAGATGGGGAGTCTTTTTAGGGTCTAAAGGTCTGTAAGAGGAGTTTTCTTGGGGTTTTCTTGTTCTTAAGGCGCGTTGTGAAGGAATGAAGGTTTGTGATGTTGTAAAGTGCAATTTTTTGAGGTTGTGATGTTGCAGTCATGGATTATATTCTAGGAATGATGCTATGAGGCTCTGTAGGGCGTGACGGATAAATTTGACTAGGATTTGAAGTTATGGGTATGATGATGTTGTGAAATGAATGAAGTATGAATCATGCAGGAGAAGTAAAAAATACTCTATGTATGAAGATATTATATTGGTGTCTATAAAGGTATTGCTGAGTTGGTGCTCAGTTCAGGAGATTGGTGTCTCTAGTAGGTTGGTGCCTACACAATGTATTCTTCAGTTGGTGCTCTACTAAAGAGATTGGTGTCTCTAGTAGGTTGGTGCCTATAAGTGTTTCTGAGTTGGTTCTTAGCTAAGGGAATTGGTGTCTCCAACAGGTTGGTTCCTGCAAATATTGTAACAGTAGGTTGGTGCCTGCATGAATGTATAAATATAATTTTTCTGGTTTTCTCCCAATTAGATTTCCATGTTAAACTCTGTGCATTATGATTTGCGTTTATTTGTTATTATTACTTCTTAACTAATGAATGATTGACGAATGATTAAATATAGTAAAAATTAGCTTATATTGATTCACCCCCCCTCTCAATATAAGCATAAGTTCAACAATTGGTATCAGAGCAGGTTCCTTTGGAAATGGTCTAACTGTTGGAGGGAAGATCTTGGGAGCACATATGGCCAGTTAAGAAGAATTTGTGTTCATGGCCATGGATACAAAGTCTAATGATAAATAAAATGAATACAATTCGAAAGACAAATCATATTCAAAAAAGAAGAAAATGATGGGGAAGTGAATCTTGAAGAAGAACTCGTTAATGCCTTAGAAAAAATAGACAGACTCGGGGGGAAGAATTAAAAGAACAAAGATAAATTGCAAAATTATGAAAAGAAGGATCATGATCTTGATGAAACAGAAAAAATAGTCATCATCCTGAAAAATCAACTAGAAGAGGAAAAAGGGATAGAATAAGTGGTGAGAAGCTAGCTAAAAGAAAAGGAAGAAAATTGCGAGAAGCTAGAGGCTGAGATTATTTCCTTAAGAAAGGAACTAGAGAAAACAACTGATCGATTGAGTAGAATCTAGAATTTTGGAAAGAGTAATAAAATCTTAGATAATATTATCAATCACCAAAGGTCATCATTCATCAAGACAGGTTGTCTATGAAGAAAAACAAAAGACCCATGAGGGAGATGCAAGCACTAAGTTCACAAAGCCATTAGAAAAGGAAAATGATGAAAGGCCTAAAAGATATTTTAATATTAGCAAAAGATCCATCAACGATGAAAGCAGAAGAAGGAAATGATGACCAGCAGAAACCTGATTCTTCTCACAAGAACAACAAGAATGAATCCGGAAGAGTTGTCCCACCAAGAAGGCCTTTCACAAACCGGTACCAAAATATCTTTCTTGGCTACTATTTTTCCTGCAATAATTTTGGTCATAAAGCAATAGATTGTAGAGCTTATACAACAAGTGGCCATGTGAAAAAAAAATAAAGGTCCTTACAAAACCTCAAAGGATGATTATGTGAGAAACAAAACTAGAAGTTCTCATGGGTTTGTTAACATAAACTACAATTCATTTTCTCGTCTACTTGATTACAATATTGAATGCTATAAGTGCAATAATTATGGGCATATAACACGTTACTATAGAAGCATCATAGTAGGACCTCCTAAACAAAACAAGAGAGAAGATTTTTTTTCCAAACATAAAGAAGAATACTCAAAGGTTTGGAAACAGGAGAAAAAGAAAGAAAGAGGGAGAGATAAAACTATTTTTTATGAGAAAGGATGTGATAATGTAGATAAAGATGGCAGGGAGATTCACTATTTTGATTCTCACTCTAAACATGTACAGCCCATTTCTAGAAAAGGTAAGGTTGGGACATTTCCTTGTGAAGATGGAAATTCAAGTTTACAATACTCTTTTGGATGAGATAAGTCATCTTATTGGTCCTTGTCAGAAGGGAATGTAGAGGTAGAAAAAAATTCAAATACATTCAAAACTTAATATTCACCCTGTTCAAAAGACCAATTTCATGAATTTGGAGTGGAAGGTTTGTTCAATAAAAACAATCAAGTAGAAGGATCAGTGTTAGATACTTGTAGAAAAGACAACTTGGACAATGATCAGTTGTCAACAAGTGGGAAATTAGATATATAATTTTGAAGGATTATAACTACATAATGGTTTGCAAATTGAAGGATGAAATGAAGGTCAATAATATTTCACTTGAAGAATTGTCGCATGAAAAAGAAAAGGTTGTAGATATTTTCACCAAACCCCTTCCCAGAGAAACATTTGAATATCTCATAAAAAAGTTGGGAGTGTTATCCCTCTCACCTCATCAGTAAATGGAAGCACAAGCTTAGGGGGAGTATCCCTTTTCCATTGATGTCAAAGGGGGAGAAGTTGCAGACAGAGGAAGAATTGCAGACACAAGGAAATATGCAGACAGGGAAAGTATCATAATTGACTAAGGTTTGACATCAATTAAAAAGGGGGATATTGTTGGAAATATTGTTGTCATTGATGTCAAAAACAAGGGGAGACCTCAAATTTCCAAGATAAATATTGCAAGATGGAGATTGTTTGAAATATTGTTTTTGTATTTTTTATGCTCAATATGGATACCCTGTGTTTGAAGTATTTTTTACTTTGGATAACTAGCTCAAATGGGATCATAGGTTATATGGTTGAAAATATCATTTCGAGACCCTTCCAACGGTATGTGGCACTCCCTCTAACTCCTTAAGAATAAGGAGATATAAAAAAAATTGTTTGTCAATCGAGCCAAAAAGTTCAGGTTGGCCTACTCAGTATTTATAGGTTGGCTCTAAAAGTGAGGATAGAAACACTATAAATAAAAGATATATGTGCACATTTGAAGAGCATCCAAGCAAGAGATCAAGTATGAGGTGCACAAAAGAGATATGAGGTGCGCTAGAGGAGCTAGGGAGTATTTTTGGGGCCTAAAGGTGTGCAAGAGGAGTTTTATTGGGGTTTTCTTGTTCCTAAGGTGCACTATGAAAGACTGAGGGTTTGTGATGCACTAAAATTTAGGATTATATTTTGGGAATGATGTTATGAGGCTCTCTAGAGTATGAAGGCTAAACCTGACTAGGATTTGAAGCTATGGGTATGATGATGTTGTGAAATGCATGAAGTATGAAGCATGCAGGTGAAGTCAGAAATACTTTGTTTATGAAGATATTATAATGGTGTCTATACAAGTCTTACTAAGTTGGTTCTTAGCTAAGGAGATTGGTGTCTCCAATAGGTTGGTTCCTACATAATACCTTGTTGAGTTGCTGCTCAGCTGAAGAGATTGGTGTCTCTAGTAGGTTGGTGCCTACAAGTGATATTGAGTTGGTGCTCGGCTAATGGGATTGGTGTCTCCAGTAGGTTGGTGCTTGCAAATATTGTAACAATAGGTTGGTGCCTACATGAATTTATAAATATAAGTTTTATTGCTTTCTCCTGATTAGGTTTCCATGTTAAACTCTCTGCATTGTGTTTTTAGTTTATTTGTGATTATTGTTTCTTAACTAATGAATGATTGATGAATGGTTAAATAAAGTAAAAATTATATTATATTGATTCACCCCCATTCTCAGTATAAGCATAAGTTCAACAGATTCCAATGTAAAAATATACTATGCTAATAAGATTTAGTTTAGTAACATGTAATAAATTTGTATTTTTGTTATTTTGTGCTTTATCCTCATCTCTTTTAGGTGACTTATATAAACGTGTCACTCACCCACTTTATTGTATTTTATTGGAGGCTTAATCAAGTCTAGTCACTAACCTACAATTTCTTACGCTATATATATAGTTTATACAAATGAGTGTATGGCATATGTATGCAACTGGACCAATCCTCTTCTCATACTTGCATACTTTTTTCCTTGTGATTTATTGTGCATGAGTATCTTCTTGCATCATTGATATTTTTTTGATATCAATTGATACAGGATCCTAGAAATCAAGGCCTCTGGATCTAGTAACCTCCAGGGTTTCCATCTTTTACCCTTACTAACTCTAACAGAATTAAAATTCTTACAATCAATGCCCTATAACTAATATATTTTAGGTTTTTTCTTCTTACCCTTCACTATATCTACTCTTCAACAATATTGATATTTTGGAGTGATGCATTTGGAGCAATTGACACCCTCTCTCACTTGGCATGAATATCATTCCAATGTTAAGGCTCTTCATAAACTTGGCACCACATCCACTTACTAGTTAGTGTCATGAGTTTCTTGGTGCATTATGTCATTTTTTTGTAAATTCCTCATCATTGTAGCATCCCTATACAAATCCCTACAGTACCAAAAAACACACTCTTAGTAACCTTCAACCACCAGTACAAGGGTTGAGAAGGAAACATCTCTTGGAAAAAAGGAAGGCAAATCATTGTTTGATCTCAAATCTGATCCAGAATGGCTCCTCACAAAAGATTGAGTGAATCTAGAGACTCCCATTATTCCTTCCTTTCCCTAGTCTTGTTCGAACAAATGTAAGAGAAACAACACCTATTACGAGAAACACTTGTGTATCAACAACAACAAGGTTTCTAGGCTAAAATGATGCATGATATTATGATTATGTTTCAAAAAATCATCACCCATCAACCTCAACCCACTCTTCACCAAACAATACCCATTGTTTAACAAACCTTCAAGTTGAACATTAAATTATTAAAGGTAAAATTTGATGGGGTTGTCCATGGAAATGAGCTTGATTCTTGGATATGTAGCATGGAATATTATTTCAAAACCCAATCGAACCTTAAAGTGTAAAACAGTATTATTATTTTTTAAGTTCACATGGAGAACCAATTCCTCACATGTGGAAGACTCACACCTAGCATATGGAAGCTAATAAGAAACCTCCAATTGTCACTTGGGGAAACTTCAAGGATTTAGTTTGTAAAAGGTTATACCCATTAGGGTACAATGATGATTTTCTTGAAAACATAACTATGACTATGAGAAATCCTAAGACAATGCATCCAACACTTTGTTGGCATCTTCAACAAAATTTTCATGAAGCTTCCTAAGAGGATCAAAGGATATTATCTATTTTAATGTAATTTCTAGGTTATTGCCAAATTTAAGGAAGGGACTAGAACTATTCTAAGCTACTTCACTAGAGAAATTTTTAGGGTCCCACCCTAACTCCCCTAGTTAGTGGAATAGGTTGTTACTTAATGTATTGAGGGACATATTTATTAAATAATTCCCCACAAGGCAGTAATGCGTGAACTCAGTAAATGTAAGTGATCTCATTAAAGAAGGTCCACTAGTCAGTATTTGATGCCTCATTAATGGAGGTCCACTAGGTGATTAGGGTTTTGAAAAATTAGAAACTATATATAGTAGAAGAATCCATGTAATAGGTTGTCAAGTGAATATTATTCTATTTGGACATTTTCTCATGTTGGAGGCTTCCCCCTTGAAGAGGCAATTGAAAATTACATCTAATTCTAAATATCAATAAAGTTTTTATTATTGTTGTTATTTCCCAATTCTAGTTTTGTTAATTTATTTTCTTTCTGCGGATATATATATTTTTTTCTTTCTATGTTTATTTGCTTTATGTAGCTATATTACATCTGTTTTTTTCTATATATTTTATTTCATCTAACAAGGAACATCACAAAACTCCTTACAACTTACTTCTGAAATAGGGGTTCAGCTACCTAAAACCAATCCTGTCAATAAAAAGAAATCCACTTCCATATTCTCAACCCCCTTCCACTTTAAAGGGTTTTCCCAACAACAATGGAAAGAAGGGAGAGGGGGTAGGTGGGGTGGGGGTGCGATAAAAAAAATTCCAGTAGGACACAAAAGAAGAAGTAGTGCTCTTATCATAAGAAGTGTGGTCATTATGACGATGATTATAGGGTCCTTAAGGACAATATCTCTAACAAGGTTCAAGCCCTCCTCATTGCACAACACTCTAGAAGTTATGACATAGACATCACCAGCACAAATATAGTAGATCCACACTTGGTTCTAATGTTCATGAACTACACAATCAATGAGCATGAAGCAATGTTCACCCAAAATTTCTAGAACAAATTGGATTTTATCATCGTGGACAAATGTAGATAGAATAATTTGGTCTTGCAATAGTTAGTAGCATACTTTCATTTGCTAATATTTCCTCACCTCAAGTCATATCATCCTGAAGAATTCATACAGATCTTGCTAAAGTTTATGTTTTGAAGGGTTGGCCCACTCCTACCACCTTTAATAATATGAGTGGAGTCCAACAATTGACATGTAGTGCCATCATCTTGTGGTTTTTGATCAATACATTCATCGTCTTCAAGAAGGTACTCATTTTTGTGATAATCATCGAGAATTACAATGTTGTGTTGGGCATTCTACACTTGTCTGGAATGAGAAATGGTATCCACCCTTCTGGAGCCATTGTCCAACCTTTCCTGGTGTTGGCCCTTAACCAAGTTTTGAGGGTTCTTGGTCATATTAGACCTATTTTTGGGGACTTCGATAGGCTGTCGAAGGAGGAGCGCAAAACGAAGCAGAGATCATGGAATCTTAGCCCCTTTTTAGGGATTTTTGGGATTTGGGATTATGTAACGGGTATGGGAATGTCGACCCATGGGTTTACCCATGTAAAGGCTTGATTTTGTAATATATATAGAAGACTAGGTAATGTAATAGGAGAGAAGGGTAAGTAGTGCTAAGTGCTAGCGCTTGATCTATGTGATCAACAGTGTAAGTGCTTTGTACATACTGTATGAGGCTTGCAAGGCTAAGTGAAAGTAACTGTAAGAGACTATGTGAAGGTTTGGTGCTACACCCTAGCTCGAAGAAGAAGGATCTCGCAGAGTGCACACAGATCTCCTGTCTTCTGTGGAGTAGGATTTTGATGCTATGTGCCTGTAAGAAGCTTGATCAAAGATAATAAAGAAGAGAAGATTTTGTGGATGTATCCCCAGGGTGGGGATGAACCACGTACATGTTTTGTTGTTATGCTTTGTGTGATGTATTGATGTGTTTGTGTTTACTTGCTAAGTGATTTGATAGATCTGTTGAAGCTTTGTACTTAATGATGTATATGGATGCTAGATCTGACCTATGTGAATGTGCTTAGTTCTTGAATCTTCTAGGTCTAATCTATCTCTTTATGCTAAGTAATACTAGACCCCTTATATCTGAAAGAATACTGTGATTCTCTAAGATTAGGGTTTTATCTACGGAGTGGATAATGGTTAAATATTGTTGAATTGTCACTGCTATGTGTTCTGTTAAGTGTTACAATCACAGATCTGTGTCAGAGCTAAGGTTGTAGACACTGGAGTTCTGCAACCACCCCTACCTCTACCTTGGGTGAGACTTCATCTACTTCCTAGGTGTTGCCGAAAGGGCCAGTAGTCAGGGTTTTGTTGGTGCATTGTTGTATCATTGAACCCTGGGTCTGCCCCTATTCCAACAAATGGTTATGTTGCCAGGACTGAAACTGTGATTGATAGGAACTGAGGAAGAAGAAGATTTGTGAAAAGATCTGACCTGAAACTGTGAAATCTCTGTACGTAGATCTGTTTCCCTAGTGCACAGCATCCCACTTAACTTTTAAAGCTCCGTGCTAATAAAAGAGGTCAGATTTGAAGAAAAGAGGCAAGATCTGAAAGCTTTGTGCTCTGAAAAAGGTGAAAGTGAGACTAAAGAGGTAATGATCTAAAAGCTTTATGCTCTGAGACTAAAAGGTAAGATCTGTAAGATTTGTGCTATGTAGAAGTAAGATAAGTGGAAATTTTTGTTTCTAGAGTATGGATCTAGGTATGATTGATAGATTTTGTCCTAGCTTGAAAACTAGGGCACTGATAGAGGAATGAAGATTTGATATAAGTAGATCTGATAAGAATAGTGAAAGATATGTTATACCTATGCATAGAGAGAATGTTTGGACTAACAAATGGATGCAGGACCCTAGAAATATTTTTTTGCAGGTTAGCGCTACTATGATCCTAGTGCGTAGTACAGGAAGGGTTGGGGATCATTTAAAAGAAAGAGAGGATTAACCCTCTATTACAGTTGCAGAAAACTGGGACATCTTGCTAAGGAATGCCCTGGAAGAAGACCTAGTTGCCTCTGTTGCAACGCTATGGACCATGAAGTATTGGATTGACCTAAAATGATTGCTAAACTTGAAAGAATGAATATGAGAAAAGAAAACCCTAAGGCAAATCCAGAAAATAAGATTATGGAAGAACCCCAAAAAGAGTCAGAGAAAGTGTTGCTACAGATGAAAGAAACCCTGAACGACCACCGACATGTTAGCTTATCAGAGATATTCAAAGAAAAAGAATGAATATAAGCAAGAATAGGAGACTTCAACATTGAATGTGTTCTGGACAAGGAAAAATAGGTGAACATTATGACAGAAAGAACTTGGGAAATTTTGGGAAAGCCTGCTATGATTCCTTCATTGGGAGGAATATGATTATTCATAGGAAAACTGATAAACCTATGTGGAAAGCTCACCTAGATATCTATGAGTACCAATGGAACTTCGACAGAGGAATATTTTGAGATTGTTAAATTTATTGAGAACAACGCTCCATTTGCTATGTTATTAGGAAAACCTTGGATTGAAAGACATCAGACCAGCAGAAAAGAAGAAGAGGTCTTAGAACAGAAGAAGCAAGAGTTAAAATATTTCATGATGAGGAGGATCACACACTTGATTGAAGAACATGAGAACCAAGAGAAGCTCTTTAACACCAGAGACTTGAATATCGAAGTTGCAAGAACACTAGAAAACCCACAGAAGACTGAAGTACCTATTCCGGATAAAGACGAAGCTTTACCCTTGAGTCTTAGAAAAGAAACTCAAAAACACGAAGTTACTATGCCAAAAGAAGATAAGAATCAAAATGGAAAAAGGAATATAGAGACAAATCTCACTGGGAAATAAGCTAGAAAGCTAAGTAAGAAGAGAGCTACGATTGAAAAGTTACAGAAGGGTCCAAAGGGAACTTCGCAGAAGGAAAATTTGCAAAATTGGAAATTCGTCGAGATATCAGAACAATGTCACATGGAACTTCGCCATGGCGAAGCAATATAGCCATTGGGAATAGTATAACCGTTAGACCGAACCCTCGAACGGGTAGAAAGGAAATTATGGTTAGAAAGTTTGCCACTAGACCATTGGACTGCACCGTAACGAACATAACTGAGATAATGAAGGCTTCTCACCCGTTGCAAGAGATCCATTACCGAGTTATCTAATTATCCCATCGTGCCATGCACCGAGAACACTTTTTCCAACCATGATTATCTAAGCCAGCAGATTCGTTGATTTTGCACAGTGATCATCGCGCTATTGCCATCCATCCCATTGCAGTGACTAGTTACTCTTCAAACCCGAGATACTCAACCTCGAGTACGTATGTCCGAAAAACTTAGCGCAGTCAAAGAATATGTGAAATAAGTACTCATCGACCTCATGACCGAAAGAGTAATGTCTGAGAAAGTAATGTTTGTAGGTGTACAGGCATCATCAACGAGAGGAGTGCAAGCCTCTTCGTTGACTGCTCGCAGAGCCAGACCATCCCGACCATCAGAGAAAAAGATAGCCAAGCACAAATATGACCTATCGAATGCAAAGATGATCTCAACCATATTGTCCGACTACATCCCACCTTTGGACGGTGCAGTGAGTCATGATAGTGTGATAAGAAATTTCGAGTACACCATAGTTACTGCGTACCTTCAGAAGGGGATACATGCAGTTTGAGTGGACCAGGAAAGGATCACTATGTTGAAGTTCAACGAATTCAACTTAGGAGATCACAAGATCTATAGTATGCTTGCCCTATATAAATATCTAACCAAGACGAAGGGGAAGAATTCAAAGATAATCCCCCAGTCGTGGATTCTGAACCTCGCGCAGTCCACCCTGTTGAATGTCATGAAAATCCCACACTTTGTAAGGCACCAGGAAGTCAATGCATTTGTCAAGCTATTACTTTCATGTTACCATGGAGGCTACTTATGGATAGACTAACATATCATAGTCGATCCGACATTGATCCATAGGATCACAGGACTGAGAATGCAAGGACTTGATCCACAGAAGTTCTATCTAGGAAAAGCCATAGATTGTGCACTAGCATAGAAGATCAAGGATACATACAACAATGTTGAAAAGGGGACATGAGGCTACAAGGTAGCTTCCATCCAGAGTGGCCCAGTGCACCTAGCATGTCAACTGATAGCTGGAAATATGGTACAAAAGAACCGACCTACGCAGGTCACAAGCTTTATCGTTGACCTCACAGGGAAGTGTGCGGAAGGCCTACAGATGAACTGGGCGAGGTACCTAGTTAATCAATTAGAACTAGATTGTCGAGAAGCATAGGATCAGGGTTATGAATTTCACTTTAGATGGCTCCTGATCCTCATCATGTTTGTTTCCTAGGATATGTCGGAAGGTACGACCTTCCTGGATATTGAACCATTTGAGCCGCTTGTTGCGAAGTTCACCACACTCTGGTACTCGAGTGATATGAACAAACAGTGGCAGTCGAACGTTGTTTTTCATACATATTACCTCCAGCTAAAGAGATCCATCGATGTTGAACCTTGCATGACTCTGAACACCTTACAGAGATTCTAACCCCTAATGAAGTTCCATGCAGATCGACACTTCATCGACATTAGAGCGGGAGCAGATGAACATAAGGAGAAGCTCCAGTCGTACTATAAACTTATGGAAGAAGACCTTGAGGAGATCACTCAGGACTGGTCATATGACCTCCTTATCCCTGCCAACCCCGCAGATATGTATGACCTTGACAGCCCGGAGGACACTCACAAAGAACAGACCACACCCAGAACCAATAGAAAGAAGAAGACTAAGGAGGTCCAAGACTTAAGCAGCACATCAGGAAAGACTGCTTCAGTATCACCTGACCAAGGGGGTGATGACGAAGTAGAAGAGATAAAGGACAAATAAGATGAACAGAAGCAAGGCGAAGTAACACCTCCTAGAGATGAGGATGATCCTTTAAAGAAGAGGAAGGTTTTTCCCCTGAAACCTTCTTCCCATAAGAAATCGAGAGCCACCGTGACCAAAATGCAGACTGTACTCACCACTGATGACTTCGACTTCCTCATAACAGCTCTAAACGACGCTTTGTTGGAAATCATGGAGAAATAAGAAGCCAAACAGGAGGAAATGTATGATAGAATTGAAGCCGAACTCTAAGGGGTAAAATAGGCCCTTCAGTGCAGTCGTGCAGTCTCCACTGCGCCCCTACCATCGGGAGAACTAGATTTGGTAAACGAGCCAGCCCAACTCCGTCGACTAGCAGATGCAATTGAAGCTCACCTTCGACGAGCATAAGAAGAAACAAAACAAGCTACCCAGGACTTGAAGCAAGTGCAAGGCATACTTGTAGAACAATGTAGAGTTGCAGAATAGGAAAAGGTTGTGCTCCAAGGAAAGTTTGAAGAAGAGAAAGCACAGATGCAACAAGGAAAAGAACAGTTGCCCGCAGAGTAACTCGATGTGAAAGAAGCATTCAATAGATCACTTTTCTCTGTAATAGGATTAGAACCACAAGTAGAAGACCGAGTAATGCATCAAGTAGAGTAGCTCATGGATGCTATCCAGCAGCTACAACAATGAATAGCAGACTTAGATCTCTGCACAGTGCCCGACACTCTACAAGATGTAAGGGATCAAAGAGAAGCAACTACTCAGAGCGTTGTTGAAAGAATAAAGTCCCTTGCCATGGAATTCAAGCAACTAAGTGATCACAATGCCTAGACGTATGAGCGACTCAACGAAAACCCAGAACTGAAGGCATTGGAGTCACAACTCTAGGAAGCGAAGCAACAAGCAGAGACAATATAGGCGCAATTGAAGCCCCTGTCAACTGTGAAAAGAATGAAGCGGTCCCAGGAGAAGCGCACCGCCCAACAACAAGTCCACACTATTCATGGAAGTGACTCAACGGCTCAAACCTGTACAGGATGAGGCTTATCAATTGTTCACAGAGATCGAAGGCCGAGGAGAAGAACTAGAGCAAGTCATCACTGCAGCTGAACAACGCCTAGAGGGACCTGTCAATGAAGCAGTCATCCAGGAATTTTTTGAGCAGGAGGTCATGGCACAACAACAAGTCGAAGCAGCTTGAGCCGAGCTCGAGGCTTTTGAAGCAGAACTAGCTAGACCAGAGTGACTCGGGATGAGTCACAGGTGAGTGTTGGGGGCTTGTTGGCCCTTGACCAAGTTTTGAGGGTTCTTGGTCATATTAGACCTATTTTTGGGGACTTCGATAGGCTGTCGAAGGAGGAGTGCAAAACGAAGAAGATATTGTGGGATCTCAACCCCTTTCTAGATATTTTTGGGTTTGGGGATTATGTAACGGGTATGGGAATGTCGGCCTCTGGGTTTACCCATGTATAGGCCTGATTTTGTAATATATATAGAAGACTAGGTGATGTAATAGGAGAGAAGGGTAAGTAGTGCTAAGTGTTAGTGCTTGATTTATGTGATCAACAATGTAAGTTCTTTGTGCATATTGTATGAGGCTTGCAAGGCTAAGTGAAAGTAACTGTAAGAGACTGTGTGAAGGCTTGGTGATACACCCTAGCTTGAAGAAGGAGGATTTGGCGGAGTGCGCGCAGATCTCCTGTCTTCTGCGTAGTAGGATTTTGATGCTATGTGTCTATAAGAAGCTTGACCAAAGATAATAAAGAAGAGAAGAGTTGGTGGGCATAGCCCCAGGGTGGGGGTGAACCACGTACATGTTGTGTTGTTATGCTTTGTGCAACGTATTGATGTGTATATGTGTTTACTTGCTAAGTGCTTTGATAGATCTGTTGATTCTTTATGCTTAGTGATTTATATGGATGCTAGATCTGACCTATGTGAATGTGCTTAGTGCTTGAATGTGATAGGTCTAATCTATATATTTATGTTAATAGCTACTAGACCCCTTAGATCTGAATGAATACTGTGATGCTCTAAGATTAGGGTTTTATCTGCAGAGTGGATAATGGTTAAATATTGATGAATTGTCGTTTCTAAGTGTTATGTTAAGTGTTACAATCACAGATCTGTGTCCCATCTAAGGTTGCAAACACTGGACTCCTGCAACCACCCCTGCCTCTACCTTGGGTGAGATTTCATCTACTTCGCAGGTGTTGCCGAAAGGGCCGGTAGTTAGGGTTTTGTTGGTGCAATGTTGTAGCATTGAACCCTGGGTCTACCCCTGTGCCAACACCTGGGTCTAAGTGATTTGATTGTTAGGATAGGATATTGCGACCTTGGTCTCATATATTCACCCCTTTTCAAATGTATGACTTCATTATAGAGTTTTTATATGATTCAGTTCAACTACCTAAGCTTCGTATCATGATTGTTGTGAGATACCTTACTAGTCCCCTGGGCATTCCATACATGGGGAGGCTATCCATGAAAAGTTCCTCTACCCACACCTTTTTCTTCTAGGGGTTGATAATATGTAGAAGGTCCCTATCATGAGATTGATAGGCTAGCCATATGTGTTTGAATCATCCTATTATGATATTAGGATCAACGTTTCTTTCAAGCATATCTTCTTCCATTTCACAGGCCTTGTTTGAATGTGTTTGTACGATCGGCTTCCAGTGCATAGTTCAAATTAGAGGGAATAGAACTTTTATAGCATCTAATAATCATCAAATCATTTATGCATTGGACTTCAGGTAATCATTGCAAAGTTATAAAAGAAAAAAAGGTTTAAATTCCCGATTCTTTCACTCTTTTCAAGGTGAATTTGAGGTAATCTGCTTGTGTCTCTCAAATTTAGTATTATTGAATGTGTCAAGGGAAGCTACAACCAAGGAATTATGGAATAATTTAGGGGATTTGTATCAATCTAATTTCCTACTAAACAAACTATTCTTGTAGAAGAAGATACACAACCTGAGGATGAAAGATGGAGACTTGGTGCCAGAGCATCTAAATGCATTCATTATTGTGGTAAGATAGTTATTGTATGTTGGTATTAATATTTCTAATGAATATAAGCATATTAATTTATTGTTCTATTTACTAGACTCGTGGGATAGTTTGGTTGTGTCCATAGGTAGTAATGCAACTACTTTAAGTTTAAAAGATGTGGTTTCATCCTTGTTGTCGAAGGAGATGAGGCAGAAAAACATGGAAAGCTAGAGCACAT
Organism: Picea sitchensis; assembly: GCA_010110895.2. NCBI lineage: Eukaryota > Viridiplantae > Streptophyta > Pinopsida > Pinales > Pinaceae > Picea > Picea sitchensis. The sequence goes on from SNQJ01S0027843.1 coordinate 16,053, forward strand.
ATCCCTTATTTGCAAGAGGATGATCATAGGAAAGAAATATAAACAAGTCCTCAAGTGGGATATCTAAATCTATGGGAAGAACGAAATCTCCCAAAAAAATTGTAAAGGTATGTTGGATATTTGGAAATGAAGGACATTACAAGAAACAATGTAGATCCAAAAGTGTTGAGAGAGGGAAGGGATCTGATGATGCTCCTTCTATAGAATAAAAAACCTCTGAATGAAGGAGGGCATGTGTACTTGTATTCTTCAAGTACACATGTAGATCATGAGGCATGGTTGGTCGACTCAAGTGAATCCTTTCATATGGCTTGTCACGGTGAGTGATTTTGTGGGTATGAAAGGTATGATGGAGGTGATGTTTTCCTAGGTGATGACTCGACATCCAAAATCATAGGACGAGGAAATTTCAAGATAAAACTCATGGATGGAAGTATTAGAACACCCCCTGGTGTTTTTCATATCCTAGGATTGTCCAAACAATTGACTTATGTAAGAAAAATGAGCAATGTAGGGATACAAATAGTGTTTGAGAAGGAAACCTTAAGGATGGTTCGAGGAGAAATGGTTTTTTTGAGGGGATTTTGGATTGGAACTCTATATAAAATATTGTGGATCACCATTAGTTATGGGTGAAACAGGTCTTTGTTTCTGAGAGTGGAGTTGAAGAAGAAAAAACTCCTACATTCAAAAAATACTATGTTATGGCATCAAAGACTGGGGCATATCGAAGAGAAGGGCCTTCGAGTACTACATGGTAAAGGTATGGTTGAAGGTGTGTCAAATTTATCTCTAGATATTAACTTCTATGAAGATTGCTTATATCAGAAGAAAAATTGGGCAATACTCTCCTTTTGTGCTATAAGAGCAAAGAGGATCTTAGAATTAGTACACGGTGATGTGTTTGGACCTGTGTATGTTCCATCACTAGGTAAATCTGTGTACCATGTTTTGTTCATTGATTATTTCTTGAGGAATACATGGATTTATTTCCTACAAAATAATTTTGAGATATTTGGTAAATTTCATGAGTTTAAGGCTCTTGTGGAGAAACAGTCAGAGAAGAAAATTAAGGTGTTGAGGACGGATAATGGTGGAGAATTATGCAAGAATGAATTTGAGGAATTTCATTAAAATTATAGTTTAGAAAATCATAATACTACTCCATACACACCTTAGCACAATTGAGTTGTAGAAAGGATGAACAAGACATTGATGGAAAGAGCAAGGAGATGATAAGTGGTGTCAGGTTGGGACATGAATTTTGGGTAGAGGCAGTGGACATTACATGTTACCTGATAAATTGATCACCCTCATTAGAATTAGATTACATGACTCCACATGAGATATGGACTAGTAAGAAACCCTCTCTTACACATCTCAAGGCCTTTGGTTGTGATTCTTATGTATACGTTCCAAAGGAAAATAGGAGTAAGATGGATAAAAAGGTTGAAAAGTGTATCTTTATTGGCTATAAAGATGGTCTGAAAGGGTATAATATTTGGAACCTAGAAACTAAGAAGGAAGTGTATAGCCAAGATGTGGTATTTAGAGAAATCAAATATGTTTTCAAACAAGAAGTGATCCCAAGGGAGGAAGAACCAGAAAAAAAGAGTTTGAATTGAAGGATAATGAATCAGACTCTACCGAAGAACGGGAATCAGAAGAAGAAGAGCCTCATACTCCAATATTGAGGAGATCAATTCATGAAAGAAGGAAACTAGAAAGATATAATCCACTTGACTTCCATTCAAATTTTGTTTTGTTTATTAATGATGATGATCCTAGAACTGTTAGGGTGGTAGGGGATGCAGAGGATGGAAAACTATGGAAAAATACCATGGTTGAAGAAATTGCAGCTTTGGTCAAGAACAAGGCTTGGGATCTAGTGGAGTTACCAACTGGAAGAAATCCCATTGGGAAAAAATGGGTGTTTAAGAAGAAGTTTAATACAAAAGGAAAAGTGGATAAATACAAAGCTCAGTTAGTAGAAAAAGGTTATTCTCAGGTAGAGCGAATTAATTTTGATGAAATTTTTTCTCCTGTTGCCAAGTTAACTTCTATTAGATTTATTTTATTTTTTGTTGTTTCTTTTGTGATGCAGGAGCATCACCAGCAAAGCACAAGCGGAGGACATCTAGGCGCACTAGCACACATTTTGAATAAATTTAAATTTTGAAGAGAGCGTATCACGCAAATCTTTTGAAAAAAGATTGTAATTAAAGAACATCTTAAAAGTTGTAGAGATGGATAATTTCATAAGGACATCAGAGAATGTAATTTCTTTTAATATAGCTGAGTGCAGTACAGATTCGATGTGTTCGATCTAATCTGTCTATTACAAATATTTATTGTAATAAATATAAGTAGTTGATCGCTTTTAATTCGATAGGATAGCTTTAGAGTATTGGAGGGAAGAGCTCAGAGAGCCCTCTTGTATAAAACATTTGTATTATTTCCTGGAGAAGGCTATTGAATCTATTATATAGGTTGATGCTAAAGTTGTTGTTAGATTGCTGAGAAACTGCTGATAACTGGGAGTTGAGAGCTACCGAGAAGCAGTGTATGAACATATGTATTTTCCAGTTGAATGAATATAACAGAGGAGCATTGTCCCAAATGTGTGGTGTTGATGCATCTATCTGAATGAATGAATGGTAGACTTTTTGTGAATTTGGAATATTCTGTTATTTCTTGTTCTTGTGTTTATGAATGCATTTAGATGGTTGAATGTATGAATTTGTGAATCTTTAAATAAGTTTCAATTGTTTCTCTTCTATGAACAAGTGCAAGTGTGCATAGTGTCCGCAAGGAGTGCGTTGACAGAGTCTATTTCGACTCATAATCTCAGAAGAGATAACGAGAAATTATATGTGCAAGGAGTGCATAGCGTCCACAAGGTATGCGTGACAGATTCCATTCTAACTCAGAAACTTTTGGAGAGATAGTTGAGGAAGTTGTCTGCAAGGAGTGCGTGACTGAGTCTTCTGACATAGAAGCTCAGGAGGAGTAGCTGAATTTGCCCACAAAGTGGCTGGATTTCAGAGGAGAACCTATTGTAAGGTGTGCATAGGATGAAATTCAACTAAGTGTTGAGAGAAATATTATAAGGAGATAATAATTTGAGGAAGAACAAGTTCAAGAGGGAGAGTAGAGAGAAATCTTCAAAAGGAAGAGTCCTTTGAGATTTCCCAAACTCAACAAGCTGTAATCGTCCAGGAGGGATTGGGATCATTCCAGACTGCTAGATCTAGGAGGGTTTTCACAAAGGTTGGTTGTGAGGTATTTCAGAGGTCGGAGTTTGGGACACTTCAAGGTATTGAAAGGTGGGATCACCGAAGTCGCGAAACCCGAACACAACTAGACTGTCAGATCTAGAGAGACATGTGGCAGAGAACCATGAATTTAGAGGAAGTATTTTGGGAGAAAATAGAGGAGATTACAATATCGTCATTGACCGAAGTGGTGAAGGATTGGCCCGAGGCTATAGTCTGTGGTCACAAAAGAAAAGGATTCTAGCGCGAGACTAGAACTCACAACAGGTGTTTCCAAGCGTCGAAGAGCGAAGTTGCAAATAGTTTTGAATTTGTTGGCGACATCAAGGGGACCTGTGTGAGTGTATAATTAACTCAAGGTCTGTTGAAGGTCCAAAGAACCAATTTGGTTCAAGGAGTTTGAAGATCCAAGACCAAGAGGTCGCGGAATCCCCAGGAGGGAAGGGGGGTTGTTGCATCAAGTGGTATTAGAGAGAATTCAGAATTGATTTTTGTAGGAAAAGGAGACAGAGAAGTAGGCTGATATCATGGAGTGGTATTAGATACATCAACACAATGTCACCTAGGAGACATGCAGAGCCTCTTGTAGCAAATAGAGCTATGGAAAGGGAGATGAGAGAACTCAGAGCAAGGATGGATGCCATGGAAATAGCACAAAGAAGAGCACCCGATGTTTGAGACATCAGTGATGCAGAGAATGAAGAAGTGGAAGTTGAAGAAGTTGTAGTGGAGGATGCTTCAGAAGAGCGCTTGATAAAAGCGATTGTTAAGTTGGGAGCTAGAGCGAAGATTGGCATCCCAATGTATGAAGGTAATTTGGACGTCGAAGAATTTCTTGACTTGATACGATAAATGGACAAGTATTTCGACTATGAATAGGTCGATGAGGAGAAAAAGGTGAAACATGTTGTCACCAGGTTGAAAGGACATGCAACACTGTGGTGGGATGAACTGCAAGATGACAGGAGAAGCAAAGGCAAACAAAAGATTAAGATTTGGGATCGAATGGTAGCCAAGCTAAAGGCAAAATTCATACCCAATGACTACCAAATAAATCTTCTCTGGAGATTGCAAAACCTAAGATAGAAAGGGATGATTGTGAAGGAGTACATAGAGGACTTCTATAGACTGAACATCAAGGCTGGACAAAAAGAGAGAGACGAGGAAAAAGTTTCGAGGTACATCAACGGCCTAAGATATGAAATCTAGAACGAGATCAGGATGATGACAGTAAGGACAATAGAGGATGTGTACCAGATTGCATTGAAAGCAGAGGAGAAGTTGGCCAGGAAGCAGAGTCAAAAAAACAGAGGTAGAATCTTGAACAAATGTAAAGGAGTTTCCCATGACAAGACACAGAAGCCCAAAGGCGAGGCAGATAAACCACATAGTCACTCTGAGAGAGGAGGAAGTTCCTGAGGAAGGCAGAGTGGTGGTAAAAACTCTTTTCCTAGAGGAAGGGGAAGAGGTAGAGGAGGCGAGATAAAGTGTTATGCCCATGGAAAGGTAGGACACATGTCTTGGGAATGTCCCGAGAGAAAGAAAGAAGGAGGTGAAGCTCACATTTTGGAAGAAAAGAAGCAAGATGTTGAGGCAGAAGGCACAGAAGATGGGAGATCTTTGATGATGAAGAAATTTCTCTTAAAGCCAGAGCCAGAGGTTGAAAAGTCGGTGTAGAGAAATAGTTTGTTTAGGACAACTTGCAAGACTAAAGATAGAGTATGCAAGGTGATAATTAACAGTGGGAGCACTGATAATCTAGTATCCACGGAGATGGTGGAGAAATTGGAGCTAGAGACGACTGTACATCTGATGTCGTATAAAGTCTCATGGTTGTAGAAAGGTCATCAGGTAACAATCACTAAACAATGTCTGGTTGAATTTAAAATAGGAGGATATAGAGATGAAATTCTATGTGATGTAATTCCCATGGATGTATTTCATGTTTTGTTGGGAAGACCATGGCAGTATGACAGGAATGTCATTCACGATGGGAGAAGAAAAACTTATACCTTGGAGAACAATGGTAGGACACACATGTTGCTGCCAATTGAAGAGAAGAAAGTGAAGGATGAAGCCAGCACGAGCATACTTCTCATGAGTGGGAAGCAACTCTTGAGTGAGGTTAAGAAGGAATAGGAGATGCAGTTTTTTGTAGTTAGGAAGCTGAAAGTTATCCTTGCAAGTACTTCTATGGAATATTTGCCTGAGGAAATTCAGAAGTTGTTAGAGAATTTTTCTAATATAGTAGTGGATGAGTTGGTGAGCTCATTACCACCTATCAGAAGTATCAACCATCACATTGAATTGATACCAGGAACAAGACTGCCGAACAAAGAAGCATACAGGTTGACACCTCAAAAGAATAAGGAGGTGAAAAGACAGGTTTAGGATCTGTTAGACAAAGGTTTGGTCAGAGAGAGCTTGAGTCCATGTGCAATACCAACTGTGTTGAGTCCAAAGAAGGATGGAGGATGGAGAATGTGTACAGACTCAAGGGCCATAAATAAGATCACCGTTAGGTACATATTTCCATTGCCAAGGATGGATGACTTAATGGATTGTTTGAGTGGAGAAAACTATTTTTCAAAAATAGATTTGAGAAGTGGATATCACCAAATAAGGATGAGAGAAGGTGATGTGATCCAGGTGGATATTGGTGGCCACCCACCTATTCCACTTGGACCCCCACCATTGCTTCTTTCAGTTTTTCAATTTCCACACAGTTTACTATTTTTAGCAATTTTTCGGGTCCTGAACTTTTGGAGTCGTTTTAAGGCCTTAAACGACGTTTTTAGGAAAACAGGGAGCAACATAGATCGCAGATCAATTTTTCTCACCCAAAAGTTGTAGTCCTCAGATAGATATTTCTAACAAGGTATGGAACACGTCAAACGGAGATCATATGCCAAAGTTACGTCCCCAGGAAGTTGATGTACCAACTTACCCAAACGAGGCCCATAGTCTTGGCGTTTCATCTCCTAGGGTTAGGTCTTTGGATGCTTAGGATTTTCCAATGTTTCTCAATAATAATAGGCCTTCGAGACTCATTGTGGGACATTTCAGAGGCCAGTAGCCACGACATCTCTTCTCAGAGATAAGCTAACAATGCCCTAGCTAGTTTATTTCCATTCTGTTTGTAAGCATATTTCAGTCATTTGTCATTAATGAAACGAAGTCTTATTTCTGCTGCATCTCTGTGTTTATGTGTATTTTTTTATTTCATTGTGTTCCTACATAAATCCAAATTAGTGGTATCATAGCGGTCTGCTCATTCTTGATCCTTCTTTGCATGTCCCCAACGAGGTCGAGGTATAAGGAGTTGGGGCTCGATCTGGTTGAACCTTTGCAAGATCAACCTCGCAAACCCCAACGACTGCCCATGGGGGAAGAAAAGAAAGATGAGGGACTAGGAGATCCTATCAAAATGTTGCTCGAGGAGGCCCTCGAGAAACAAAGGAACGCGATGATGGACAACTTTGCCCATATTCTTCAATGGATTCCCACTGGCGACGCATCAACATCCAACAGCCACTCTGGAGGCGCCACTCCTTTTAAGGTACAAGTAAACTTTGACATTCCCATATTTCAGGGCCAAATAGATGCAGATGTCATAGATAGATGGTTGAATATGTTATAAGGATATTTCTTGGTTCATGACTTTTTCAACCGAGAAAAGATTATTTTCGCACTCCTCAAAGCTACCCCCCATGTCAAGGACTGGTGGGAAACCTACTCGGAGAAAAAGGGTGAGGGGGAACCCTCTCTGTTCTCGGCCACACCCACTTGGAATTCTTTCTAAGACACCATCAAGGAACAATATTATCCCATGGGGAGCTATGAAGACAAATACATACAATGGACTACGTTGCGGCAACAAAGGGACCAAGATGTGCATGAGATGAAGAATCTGTTTCATACCCTACACACAAAGTTGGGTATCAAAGATTTAGAGAAACATTTGGTGTTAAAGTACCGCAATTGTCTGCATAGATACATTCAAGAGGAAATGGAGTTCCTCGACCTCTCCTTGCTTGGTGTGGCATACCGATATGCTGCAAAGATTGAGCAGAAGTTCAAACAGAAGAAGCGAGACTTTGGGTCTACGAATCAGAAGCAAGCGAAAGGTACCCCCAAACCGCAGAACAAAGGACCAAGCCAAGGAGGGGCAGCCCAGTGTTATAAGCAAAATCTATTCGTAGGGACGGATCCAACCTATCCGGCCCTGAAGCGGGTTACAGCCCCTTTGGTAGCTCAGCACGAGGCAAAGACTACCCACACCTCAGGTGGTCCCTCACCTGAGGCAGTAAAGAAGGGGAAGAAGAAAGGTGAAAGACTTACAAGAAGTCATTCTTAGGACCACCCACCTTGGGTGTTATCCTTCCTTAGCTTTCTAGATGGCCAAAATGGCTTGGGGGGTGAAAATTATGAACCATGGGATGAAAACAAGCTCGCTGATTTTTTAGGACAGCGAACTAAATAAAGTGGACAGCGAGCTATTCACTACCTTAAAGTGTTCGAAATTGTCCTAGAATGGGTCGTCGGGGTAAACCGGTATCCTGGGTAACTAACCAATGAATGCCTTAAGGAAAAGGGTGTGAAACAAGGGTGAAAAGAGGGTTTAAAAGCTACAGCCAAGTAGTTTTAAACGGATGTAAATTGCGGATAGCAAGCTGTTCGAAGCTTTCAAGGCAGGGAAACAAGTCTAGAATGGCTTGATACCCCCCGGGGTGACCCGGGAAGTGATCTCGGAAAATTGTTAAATCAAAAAAGGGTCGTAAAAGTGGATGAACAGCTTTGTAACAAGCTATTAAAGCTATGATATAAGGGAAAGTATACACTACTTTAGTTTTGGTTCGTGAGTGAAAAGGTGGGCTAACAAAAGGTTGACTTTAAAAGTATTTTATTGGTCAATTTTTGTTTTTATCGCATGTCTTGGCCACCACACTATTTTAAAGGTTATCCCGATCAGGAAAGCACATCCCAGAACTGTGCCAACCAGTATAAGAAGAGTAGTCCTAGTAGTCCACGGTGGTTAGGTTGAAGAGTGCCCAATGTAGTTCAGAGAAGTAGGGGTTAGCCACTTCTCGTCACTAGCGCTTTCGGGCTCTTAAAGCTGCTTGGATGGAAGAAGGATACCTGCGAAAAGGAAGAGGCTCAGGACCCCCCTAAAGAGGGTTTTTGTTGAGCTTATCCAAGCAGAGTAGTATTCCAACCAAGCTAAGCTAATCAACTCCTTGACCGTGTGGTACTGAGGAAAGACCACTCAACTTATACTAACTAGACAACTTCCGAGGGGCTCCTGATGAAGACTCCCTGGCTTTGACTCTTAATATTCTATGAAATTGAAATTGCATAAAATGAAATACCAAACCATCCACGTGGCGAGGTCACGCCTTGCTTTCACAAGTGTGCCTCCTGGCTACTGAAATTGAAATCTATCTTGAAACTATATACATAAAACAAGTAAATAGATAGGTGACGTTTATGTCACGGCTAGATAATATGTGTATGTAAATATCTAAATAATATAAGTTTTTTGTTTTATGTGTATGGGGCGGACCCCTGAATTGTTTTAAAGTCCTTTTTGCGGTGTTTTGCATATATTTACCTTGTTGATTATGCATGGCCCCTTTTTGGGGCAGCCACCTGTAGATTAGTGAGCGAAAAAAGATACAATGAAAATGTAGCAAGATTAGATGATTACAACATAACAATTACACCATTTGACCCAAAGGAATGGGTTGAGACTCATTGTGAATGGCTAAGCCGCCATATGCATGAAAGCCTCAACTAAGTCCTTGTATGGAGATTGGAAATTTAGTGTTTGAAATATAAAAGGTGTGATTGTTATCTACACAAGTATTAACCAGATTTTTAACATGAATTCACAAGTGAACCATTCAAACTATTTACACAAATCGAACATATAAACATTGATATGTATATCAGAAATTTTTGGAGTGAGTGCAAGTGATAATTAAAGTGTGTATGAGAGTGATTGGGTAAGATTTACCGATCGAAATGTGTGTTTTTCTTTGCTTCCCTGTTGGCCCCTTTGCCTCAAACAAGTCTCTAGGTGGTCCCCAACCGCTTAAGAGAGGCAGAATGGGTGACCGGTTGTATCCTTGCAGGCAAACAACGAAATTTTAGTATTTATGTATAGAAAAACTGAAATAAACATAACAAAAATTTACACATAAGAAATATATAACAGCCAACTAAGATGGTTGTCCCATGGGGGGAAATTGACCAAAATGATCCATTTTCCTGTTTGGGACAACAAAGTTAATGGTAAGAAAACATAATAGAAACATACATGAATGAAAAGATAAAGCAAACAAGTATGGACAGCCAGCTATGAGGTCTATTTAAGGGTTCTCCTAAGGGGCCCTAGGACTCCCAGCCACTAGCTAAGGCTAAAAACAATTGAATACTTCAGAAAATCTGCACTAAAACACATTAAACAAATTAAACCAAGTTGTTAGAAAATGAAAGTGAGCAAGTTAAACCCAAGGAAGCAACAACAAACACCTAGCTAACCAATCCCTCCTGAAGATAGCTAACATATCAAGCATTTACCCCTAGCCCTCAACCCTTAACCAACAAATGACACATCCAACAACTAAAATTCAACAAGTACACACACACAAAGAGTCTTATAAATTTCAGCAGAGCTTTGTTACTATATTCATCCTCCATTTTTTACAATGCCAACCCTCTTATTTATAAAGGAGAGGTGAAGGCTTAGGGTTAGGTCACAAGACACTTGTCACTTTTGAAAAAGTGACAAGTGGACCAACCCTAAAGTATTTTTGTCTTTTTTACAAAAAGTAACCTTATCCAAAAAAGGAAACCTTATCCAAAAAGGGGATCAAATCAGATTTGACTTGACCCTTCAATTACATAATAATTACATGCCAAAAGTAAATCATACGAGAGTTTATATTACAAAAATTCATTTTTCATAAAATGACAAAGCTTGATATGCCACATCATCATTTTCCTTGGGATTTGTGCCGTCTGAAATGATCTTTGACTCCTGCCATGTTTTGCAGCTGTAGGTGATGTGTTTTAGGACAATATCCGGCCATCCATGGCTGCCGGATTCATCGGAATGGAGGCCCAAGGTGTGGGGAATTGCTGAGTTGCTTTGGAGGACAAGGGGACTTCAGGCTTTGTTCGTTGTAAGTAAGGAAATGCCCATTTTTCAGGAATTTTTCAGACCTGATTATGCCCCCCCTTTGTTGCCTATAAGTTTCCCTATGAGTTGGCTAAAACATGGCTTTGATTTGGGCTTGTTTCAGTAAGAGGACCTCTTGGATATGAAATTTGAGAGGCTCTTCCTCTATACAAAACAGCCACAAATATGTTTTCTATTGTGTCTATGCTATAGCTCTATCCGCTACCTTTTTCCTGCCTTTCGTTTGGCACAAATCCGACTCCGGATGAGTGAGATATGGCCCCAGGAAGGTATGCGAATGGAGTCATCCAATAGACTGATCAGGGAAAGGATTTGAAATTGGGGTGAAATTCTAGGTTGGACACCAGAATTGACAGGCTGCTACAGGCCTGTATACCTGTAGCTGAAATGGGTTTCCCTCACTAGGCCCAATTTGACCTCGGAGGCCCCCGATTAAGCCCCTCCCCGGTGCATGCTTGTAGGGCCAAATTGAGTCCCTGTCGCTCTGAGACATGTCACTGAAAATCTGAGCTGAATTTGCTGAGGTGAATGGTATGGGTGTATTCTAGACTTTGCCCCGGTTATTTCGACTATTCACGAGCGAAAATCCGCCTCCATATGGCGAAGTTATAGAATTAAAAGTTCAATGACCCTTAGGGGGGAGGATTTAAAATTTTAACCTATAGTTTGGAACCCAAATAAAATTTTATTTATATTTTAATTAAACATCATAAAATATTTAAAAATTAATTTAATTACAAATATAAAATATATCTATAACTAAACTAAAATTCAAATTAAATATGATATAAAATTAAAATTAAAATAAAACTAAACTTAAAATTTAAACAAATATTAAAACGAAACCCCCTACACCCGTCAGCCCCTAGTCGGCCATGTGACCAAACCAAGAGCCAAAGGAGGATCCCACATGCATGGAGGAGGTGGTTGGTGGCTAGGTTTCATGTGCGCATAGATGGGGGAGGAGCTAGGAAGTGTGGGGAGGTCGCGTGGGAGAGAGAGGTAGAGGGTGTGGGGAGAGGAGGAGGAGGGACAGCGCGCAGAGGTGGAAGAAAGGAGGAGGTGGTTGTGGGAGTTGGGGTTGCATGGTCTCTGGGAGGATGCATGGGAGATGGGAGTTGGAGCAGGGGTAGGGGAGAGAGGGAGGTGGAGGTGGCATGCGCAGAGGGGAGGTGCGGTAATGAAAGAGGCATCCATGAGCAGGGGTTTGGGGAAGGAATGAGTGGAGAGTGCGCACAGGAGGGTAGAGGAGTGGGCTGAAATGGGGCTGAAGTGGGAGAGGGATGAGAGGAAGGAGGATGGAGAGACCTGCGCGTGAAGGGAATGGAGGAGGCCGAGGTGGTGGTGCTGGGGGGAGGGGAAAGAGAGGGCTGAGAGGGGATTGTGCGTGAAGGGACTGCACGCAGAGATGAAGGGAGCAGCGTAGGAGGAGGAAGAAAGGAGGAGGTGGCTGAGTTGCAGAGGTGGTGGTGGTGGTGCATAGGTGGTGGACAGGTGGCCAGTCACTGTTTAAACATTAAAATCGAAAACATTAGGCAAAGTGGGTTTTTCACCAGCAAAATGGAGGGGAGGTTTTGGGTTCAAACCCCCTGCCCTCCACTTGGATTTCTGGGTAGTTCTTTGAGGTTTTTTGGGCAAACGAAAAAGGGAGGGTTGGGGTTCAAAGCCCAGGGCTTCCCAGTGACATGCCCAGGCCTGCAACCTCCAATAGATAGCTTTAAAATTCAAAATTTAAAGGAGCCATGGAGGCTTGGGCCTGGTGCCCAAGAGGGGTTCAAATCCCCTCTCCTTTGCATCTTTCAGCACACATACAATCTGAATGAACTCAGCCACTAACAATCAAACTGAACCAGTAAGCAATATCACCATTGAAATAGGCAAACAAACACCAATTTCTTCTTGCAGGATCTCAAAATAACCAGCAACATTTTTTATTGGTTTTTTGGAAATGACATTAATGGATTACCTAGCTAACTATTTGGAGATGGCAGCATGGAAGTTGGCTGCCCATTGCTGAGTTGTTGCTACTGTCAAAAACCCCCCTCTAATACCATGCACTACTGTTGTAGAGATCTTCCCCCTCTGCTGCCATGAACTGATGTTGTAGAGCTCTCCCCCCTCTGGCCAAACTGTCAAAATGGATTGGGAGAGGGGAGAAGGGGGGTTTTGTTTTTTTTCAATTTAAAAAAAAAAAAAACAATTTTCCCCAAATTGCATGAGGCTACATGCCCAATCTCCAAATTTCCAATTTTTCGGAAAATATTTAATAAAATATTTTATTAATTTTTTAATATTTTTGGAAATATGTGCAAGTCAAAGTTTGACTTTGACTCTATTGTCGTTGACTCGGCCCAAAAATGTTGACTGGAGAGACGGAGTCGGAATAGGATGCAAGTCACATCGTTGGAAATATCTTGACGAGTACATCAGGAATATGTCATCAGAAACTTGAGATAATGCCACCTCAGCCCTCAAATTCGGCCTGGAAGAGTGGCCACTTAAAACCCCTGACTTGTTGGTGGGCCCACATGACACCTAATCTTGCGAAAGGTGCCAAATCGTCATACGATATCCAATTGAGGCAAATGAGACATTGTTGGAAAGGTGTCTGAGTCTATTACAGAGTGTCATCACTCAATATCTAATTTATAACTCTTTACCCACCAATTTTAAACCATGAATCACTGCAACCAATTTGGTGTCCAAAAAATGTCATAAACTTGAGAAAGCTCGTTCTTACCAACCGGGGGTCGAAACCAAGCATGGGATATAGAGTTGGAAAGGTATCACACTTCCCTACACCATTTATAGGTTTGATTTTCCCTTTGATACCTTAATCTGAACAGAATTAGACCAGGAATTCATGGCTATTGGTTTTGGTTGTTCGGGTGATGTTGACTTTGCGTGCCTCGTATGGGGTCATACTGACTTGGAATCAAGCTCATGATAGCTCGTTGAAAAGCTTGTCCCAATCCCTATCGCTTGGAAGTGTTGTATTATCTGAATCGAATAGCCTAGACATGAGGAAGAAATGTCATGGGAAGGACCACAAATCTCTGAAAGCAACCAACTGATACTATGACCCTCGCCACTATCTTTGACTGGAACCATAGCATCAAGGGGCATTTATGGAGAAGTAACTATATAAAACACCATGTTGAGCCCAGAGAAAATTTTTGGGTCAACATTCTTGGCACCAAAGGGGAAATGCTTTCCAAAGCATGTCGAACAATGGGATCACCCGCGTGACAGGCGGGAATACTTGGTGGAAATTCATACTTTCAAAGTGGCAGATTTGGGTGAGGGGGGAATTCAACTGTAGTATAAGGACCATTTTTTAGATTGGGGATAGCTAAAGAATGAAAGTGGTGCAATAAAGATATACAACAGAATTTATACTGAGATTCACATAAGATGGAAGAATGGGAATAATGACCCGGGTTTTGTTGAGCAATGTGGCCCAAGTGACACAGGTCCCTCACCCAGATTATGGCTTAACTGTGAGAATCGAGGCTTAAAGTGAACCTTGGCCCAACACAAAGTCTCATGCATACCTTCGATTCTCGACACACAAACAAGCAAACAGGAATCTTTTGAAATCAGCGACTCACTAGAGGAAAACTAGCAAGCAAACCAGTCAAACAAGGGAATAAAGAAATATAAAAAACCTATGGCAGTAGATGCTGAAATCTCAAGTGCTCATAAGTGATGTAACTTTGTAGGAAAACAACCATTTCTTGGAGAGATCAGATTGTAAGTGGTCAGGTAAAGTGTAGTTGCAATCACATATCTATGTAAGTCATCATGCCATCATGGTTTTCATCTTCACCAGAGAATGATATGCTACCTCCTTAGACTTTTCCTGCTGACTTTGATGAACTAACAACCAGACTTACACCCATTTAAGATGACTTTAAGAAAGAGTTTCCCAAAATGTCAAGTATGGTAAAAGAGATTCTAGGTATCCAGTATTTCCACGCAACCACCCAATAATAAAGACAATATCCTTCATATTGAACACTAGAAAAACCCAAAAGAAGGCAACCTACAACTTAAAATGAAAAAGACCAATCCATGGAAAAAACAAAGAAGGGATTATACTCCAAAATTGGAACTAAGGGGAAGAGGGCTTAAGACTGAAACCATGGGGAAATGTACAAACATGAAAAGGTAACAGTAAAGACATACAAGAAAGAGAATCAATAACATTGAATAGATACAAACCAGAAAAGAATGAATGGTGACTTATGTACAAGATGACGAGGCCTCTCGGGAATAAAAGAACTTTAGGTGACGACCATTCACAGGGAATTGAAGTGGTTCACCATCCAAGGTTTTTAATCTGAAAGAATTTGTACCTAAGACCTCGTAGATTGTGTAAGGACCCAACCATAATGAATCAAACTTGCGATGTTTGGATGGGGCCTCATGTGCTTTGTCCCATAATAAAACATCATCTCCTACTTTGTAATTTACCATTATGGCTATTTTATCGAAGGAACGTTTAACAATGTCTTGCTTCTTTTGGAGGTGTTGGAATGCGTCCTTTCTTACCTCTTCTAATTCGAGGAGTGTGTCTAAACGATGTTGTAAGGGTTGGAAATCATCTTCTACCTCAGCAATAGCCAACCTCAAGGCTGGAATTTGTAAGTGAACAAGCAGGACAGTAGGAGTGCCATACACCAGAGTGTAAGGACTTTGACCGGTTGCTATCTTTGGAGTTATATGATCAGCCCATAAAGCAAAGTTTAACTTTGTGTGCCAATCACGCGTGTTATCCTTAACTGTCCTCTTAAGGATCCGAATAAGGTTTTTATTCATTGATTCGGCCAAACCATTACCTTGGGGGTAATAGGTGGAAGATCGAAAAAGTTGGATACAGTATGTAACACCAAGGTGTAACATGACATCAGACATGAAAGCTGATCCATTATCAATTAATATCTTGGCAGGGGTCCCAAAACGGGATAAAATGTTACGTTCAATGAATTATACCACCTGTTGACTTGTAGCATTCCTAAGAGTGATTGCTTCAGCCCACTTTGTATAGTAGTCTGTGGTTGTTAAGATGAATACATGACCAGCACTGGATGGCAATGAAATTGGTCCAATAAAGTCCATGCCCCATCTTGCGAAAGGGACTTGGACTTCAATAGGTCTAAGAGGTAAGGCATCCAACTTTTGCTTCCCAGTGAAGCATTGGTAAGCTTCGCATTTCCAAACAAGTAAATGGGCATCTTTGTGGAGTGAAGGCCAAAAGTAACTTTCATGTAGAACTTTCACTGCAGTGGTTTTGGCTAAAAAGTGACCTCCACAAACCCCGGAATGGCATTGTTCAAGTGTCATTTGGGCTTGATCAGGAGTTAAGCATCGTGACAAGACCCCATCAAGGTTTCTTCGGTAAAGGATTTGACCTTGTAAAACATATCAGACAATTTGTAAACGAAGTGTTCATTTGGCTTTAGTATCCATGTCCGGTGGGCACACACCATTGATCAGGAAATATATGATAGGTCCATACCATGGTTGTGAGGCTAACTCAATTTCGTTAACCACTTCTTCGAAAGCAATCAAGTCATCTACTTGAGGTGGTTCAACTATGACC
>SNQJ01S0027843.1:32186-43790 GCA_010110895.2 Picea sitchensis
AATCAAGTCATCTACTTGAGGTGGTTCAACTATGACCGAGGGATGGGATCGGGTTAGCAATCCAGCCAACCATGTTCCCCTAATGGTTTCCGTTGGCTTAATTTCCAAGTCATACTCTTGCATACGCATGATCCATTTGGACCACTTACTATGCAATTTGGTTTGATTCAAAGTAGTGACTAAGAGAGATGTAGGCACAAAAACCTGAATTTTATGGCCTTGGATGTAATGTCGAACTTGTTCCATTGCTTTATACAAGGAATAACCATGTTTCTCCAATGGAGAATAATTCAGTTGGTGGGGTTTCAAATTTTGTCTCACGAAGGCGATTGGCCTAAGATTTTCCTCATGGTCCTTTTGCAACAAGATTGCAGAAATTGTCTCCTCTGACAAATTAGTGTACATGACAAAGTCCTTAGAGGGATCAGGACTGACTAACAGAGGGGCAAAAGAAATGGCTTGCTTAATGGATTCAAAATCCTAACGGGTAGGAGGGTCCCATTTGAACCGAATGTCTTTCTTCATAAGCTGATTTAGAGGTTTAACTACTTGAGAAAAATCAGGAATGAAGCGTCTCAGGAAATTTATCTTCCCAAAGAAAGATTGCATTTCCTTTTTATTGGTAGGTAAGGGAAGCCTTTGGATTGCTACCACTCTCCCAGGATCAACTTTTACACCTTGTCGAGAGACAATGTGACCCAAAATTTTTCCCTCTATAACACCAAAAATGGTCTTCTTAGGATTTAAAGATATGCCAAACCTACAACATCTAAGGAGAACCTGCCTAAGGTGATCAAAATGACTACCCTGTTCTTTGCAAAAGATCGTGAGGTCGTCGAAGTAAACAACAATAACCTTACCCAATAATCCTCTGAAAGAAATGGCCATGGCACGTTGAAAGGTGTTCCCAGCATTAATCAATCCAAAAGGCATCTTGTTATATGCATATGTGCCCCAACGAGTGGTGAAGGTGGTTTTATGACTATCAGAAGGATCGAGGGCTATCTGATTGTAACCTGAGAATCCGTCTAAAAGGGACATCATTTGAGACCCGGAGACTTGTTGGAGAATCTCTTCCATAGGTGGGACGGGGTAGTTGTCCTTTAGGGACACTCGATTCAAATGTCGAAAGTCGACACACAAACAAATATCGCCAGTTTTCTTAATGACCGGAACAAAATTAGATACCCATTGTGAGTAAGGAACATGGTAAATGACCTCGGATGCCTCCATCTTATCCAATTCAGCTTTAATTGTTTGTTCCAAAGCTGGGTTGTTTTTTCTCTGCCTCTGTCTGTAAGGTTTCGAATCAGGGATTATGAGTATGGCATGGACTATCTCCTGCATATCAAAAACCTTGAGGTCTTGATAGGACCAAGCGAAAACATCTCTAAATTCTGTCAAGAATCCCATGACTTGAGCGACCTCGGAAGGGGAACACTGCGCACCTATATAGACCAATTTTGGATCTTTCTCACTTCCCAGGTTAATAGGTATGGATTCTCGCACCTTCCTAACATATTCGCTATCAATACTAGGCACAGAAGTAGTGGCATCATCGGAATCAAACATGGATTCCAATGCTGACAAACCAGGGGGGATCTTATTTGTCTTTAATTGAATTATGTTCCCTGTTTCCTCTTCCAACTCATGGTTGATATGTAAATCTTCAAACTCCTCCTTGTTTTGAAGGAATCTACAGATTTGTTCATCAGTATCAAAAACTTGCCAAGAATCGGCATTATCCGGTAACGCAGGCCTATGTAAAATTTGGACTTGTATATCTTCAATAGACCTTACAAAATCCGACAAGAAACAAGAACCAGCCAAGGCCAAAGTATCAACAACGTGGTTTGCGGCCCTAGGCACAGCTTGAATGTTGAAAGATAAGAACTTCTCAATAAGTTACTTAGCCCTCTAGTGGTATTGTTTGAGGCGTGGGTTGTGAACTTCATATTTACCTCTAATTTGATTCACAACCAATTTAGAATCCCCACTCACCAATAAATGGCGTATTCCTAAGACTAAGGCATTTTGGAGGCCTTGAACTAAGGCTTCATATTCAACCATATTATTATTGTTAGGGAATTCTAACCGAAAAGAGAAAGGGATTGTGTTTTCCTTGGAATCACACAAAAGGACACCAGCCCCAGATCTATTCTTGGATTTAGCACCGTCAAAATCCATACTCCACACCATTTCTTCCAACTCAGAAGGAGGGACATGTACATCCTCCTCGGATAACACAGCATAAGTACCCATACCTGTATCTTGAAAAGACACATGTTTCGCATTATAGGAAGAAGGTACAACCTGCTCTCGGTACTTTGGTTCCCTCTTAATGACTACTTCAACCCCCTTATGAGGAAAGGTGAAGTAGGTCCCCTCCATGAAGTAACGACCCTTTTTTACTTTGGTGGACCACTCTCTCCCTAAAAGCATGCCATATGCTTCAGTTATATCTGCTACGATGACGTTTATGAGCATGCTCACCTCTGGGGCTTGGTCGTAAGCAATGGATAAGTCTTTAATGTAACCGATGGTTTCTACAGTCCTAGAATCCAAAGCTAACATGTCTTTACATGGGCCTGTGCATTCAAGACCCAGTCTTCTCATGACTCTCAAAGGCATGACATTGTGCCTCGCTCCTATGTCAGTGACACAATTATGGATCACAAAATCAAAAATCAAAACTGAGATATAGAAAGGAGGAATGCCAGGGTATAAATCAATAACATCATATGCTTCCCTAGGTTGAGAAGTGAACTCTTTGGAAAGAGGAAGTCTCTGTTCTATTCGTGGAGTAAGGGGTGATTGTAGAACATGTGAAAGGTTTTCAAACTGAGTGGGTGTTCTAAGAGCATCTAATAATGTCATGTGGGCGGGAACCTTCGCTAGATCTTCAATGACATTGTAAGGCATCGGTGTTGGGAAACAAGGCGGTGGATTATTAGGCAAGTTTACTTTATTTGGGGTCCAGGAAACCCTGTTCCTTGTAGGGGAAGGTAATCTACCATTCGCGGGAAGTTTTCCCTTCTCATTGTCCTTGGGGTCGCTTTTGGCTTCTTCCACCCCTTGCGGAGTGGTTTTAGGGGCCTGGCTCCCAGTCTCTACAGAAAAGCTTCCGAAAGCAAGAAGATAATCATCACAAGTGGATAGAGTCTTCCATGTTAACTTGGTCATTTTGGGAGGTGGAAGCAAGTTTGTTTTTTACTGGAGGTAAAGGTGCTTTTTCGCTTTTACACAATTCCACGTGACGTGTATATGCATAACAATACTCAAGGTCATGGAAGTCTTGGAAAAATTGACACCAATCCACTTCAGCAGCATGTGGCCTAGGAGTAGGAGTAGGAGAGAAAGGAGGTCTTGGCCTCGGAATGGCAGAAAACTGCATGTCATTCACCTTTCAATTAAGAGAAAGTATTTGGTTGTTCCTGTTCATTAACAACTTGAGTGTTTCCGAACTTTCCCTTTCTTCAATCCTTGAAGTTTGGGTAGGTGGAGGTTCATACCGAGGACCCTCATTTCGAGGTAGATCATTCCTAGGTCTCTCATTAAAATGGGGTTGCGCTAAAGGTGAAGGAATCATACTGGATTCCTCCATGTTTTTTTCAATTTTCAGGGCACTAGTCTTGGCCGCATCTAAAGTTTGCGTTGATTTATCTTTTAATATGTATTTTACATTCGGATTCATGGCGGTCATGTAATAATGGAACAAATTGTTCCCAGATGGTTGGGAAGCAGTTGGGATCCTATTCAAGGTCGAGGTAAAGCGTTGATTAAAATTTTGTATTTGCTCACCCTCATGGATGGAGATGGTCATGANTGGAGATGGTCGTGAAATCCCCGAGCAAGGAAGCCACATCATCTGCCCCTTGGAAATGTTTCTTGAAATCTTGGATCATAGTGTCCCAATATGGGATACTATCATTAGGAAGCAACTGATACCATCTCGCTGCTTCACCTTCGAAGGTTCTCACAAAAAGTCTAATGATGACATCGAGAATTGTTATGTCCATAAGCGCTAAGGCGTCATAGAAGTTTTGTATATGTTCTTTAGCACTCAAAGTACCAGTGCCACTAAACTTGGGAAGTCTATTTGGGGCATCCACATGTATGTCATGAAGAGGTTTGGCCAACCTCAAAGGAGTGTCGAGTTGCCATGGCATTTCCATTGGGACAACTATGGGCTGAACAACAACAGTTGTTGAAATGATGGGAGAAACAACTTGAGGATTAGTAACTATTGTTGGATTAACTAAAGTTTGCTTTAGTAAGGGGCTTTGAATAGGAGAAGAGGAAGAGGGTGACTCAGTTCGCACTGCAGAGGTAACAAGTTTCCCTGGTTTCCCAAGTGTATGTGTCTCACTACTTGTTTTATTTCGCAAACTTTGACTTCTTGTAACCCTGGGGGACATTGTTTCCCTAGTCTTAGGATACTTGCGCCCTGCCATCTTGCAAGGGGCCAAGTAAGTACTTTGAGTACAAGGGGTGTGTCATGGATGATCCTACTCTTTCTAACACGATGTAAAATAACCCAACTAAAAATGAAGCTTTGTTTTCTTGTTCTTCTCGAAGTGGAAGGTAAGGTATGACAGACTTATAACTTATCACATGAGTTTGAACAAGTGAGATCGAAAACCGACCAAGTAAAAGGAAAGGAAAACTCGATGGTATTTATAACTCCCAGGTGCAATGGAAATTGCAAGGAAACTAAACTATAATGTGTACCAAAGAAAATTCCAAAGGGTCACTGAAAGATCTTGCCCAAACTTTGTCAACAAGTAGGAAAAGGACCACAAAGAATTTGGGTCCAATGTTTAGTACAAGCCTGCGATACAAGCAAATTTAAAGAGGTTTGCAAGGTCCCCAGTGGAGTCGCCAGAAAAGGGTGGGTGTTATAAGAAAAATCTATCTGTAGGGACGGATCCGACCTATCCGGCCGTGAAGTCGGTTACAACCCCTTTGGTAGCTCGGCACGAGGTAGAGACTACCCGCACCTCAGGTGGTCCCTCGCCTGAGGTGGTAAAGAAGGGGAAGAAGAAAGGTGAAAGACTTACAAGAAGTCGTTCTCAGGACCACCCACCTTGGGTGTTATCTTTCCTTAGCTTCCTGGATGGCCAAAATGGCCTGGGGGGTGAAAATTATGAACCATGGGATGAAAACAAGCTCGCTGATTTTTTAGGACAGTGAACTAAATAAAGTGGACAGCGACCTATTCACTACCTTAAAGTGTTGGAAACTATCCCAAAATGGGTCGCTGGGGTAAACCGGTATCCTGGGAAATTAACCAATGAATGCTTTAAGTAAAAGGGTGTGAAACAAGGGTGAAAAGGGGGTTTAAAAGCTACAGCCAAGTACTTTTAAATGGCTATAAATTGTGGACAGCAAGTTGTTCGAAGCTTTCAAGGCAGGGAAACAAGCCTAGAATGGCTTGATACCCCCCGAGGTGACCCAGGAAGTGATCCCGGAAAATTCTTAAATAAAAAAAGGGCTGTAAAAGTGGATGAACAGCTTTGTAACAAGCTGTTACAGCTATGATATAAGGGAAAGTATACACAACTTCAATTTTGGTTCATGAGTGAAAAGGTGGACTGACAAAAGGTTGACTTTAAAAGTATTTTATTGGTCAATTTTTGTTTTTATCACATGCCTTGGCCACCACACTGTTTTAAAGGTTATCCCGATCAGGCAAACACATCCCAGAACTGTGCCAACCAGTATAAGAAGAGTAGTCCTAGCAGTCCACGGTGGTTAGGTTGAAGAGTGCCCCATGCAATTCAGAGAAGTAGGGGTTAGCCACTTCTCGTCACTAGCGCTTTCGGGCTCTTAAAGCCGCTTGGATGGAAGAAGGATACCTGCAAAAAGGAAGAGGCTCAGGACCCCCCTAAAGAGGGTTTTTGTTGAGCTTACCCAAGTAGAGTAGTATTCCAACTGAGCTAAGCTAATTAACTCTTTGACCATGTGGTACTGAAGAAAGACAAATCGATTTATATTAACTAGACAACTTCCGACGGGCTCCTGATGAAGACTCCCTGGCTTTGACTCTTAATATTCTATGAAATTGCAATTGCATAAAATGAAATACCAGACCATCCACGTGGAGAGGTCACACCTTTCTTTCACAAGTGTGCCTCCTAGTTACTGAAATTGAAATCTATCTTGAAACTATATACATAAAACAAGTAAATAGATAGGTGACATATATGTCACGGCTAGATAATATGTGTATGTAAATATCTAAATAATATAAGTTTTTTGTTTTCTATGTATGGGGCGGACCCCTGAATTGTTTTCAAGTCTTTTTTGCAGCGTTTTGCATATATTTAGCTTGTTGATTATGCATGGCCCCTTTTTGGGGCAGCCACCTGTAGATTAGTGAGTGAAAAAATATACAATGAAAATGTAGCAAGATTAGATGATTACAACATAACAATTACACCATTCGACCCAAAAAAATGGGTTGAGACTCTTTGCGAACGGCTAAGCCACCATATGCATGAAAGCCTCAACTAACTCCTTGTATGGGGATTGGAAATTTAGTGTTTGAAATATAAAAGGTGTCACTGTTATCTACACAAGTATTAACTAGATTTTTAACATGAATTCACAAGTGAACCATTCAAACTACTTACACAAATCGAACATATAAACATTGATATGTATATCAAAAAATTTTGGAGTGAGTGCAAGTGATAATTGAAGTGTGTATGAGAGTGATTGGGTAAGATTTACCAATCGAAAGGTGTGTTTTTCTTCACTGCCCTGCTGGCCCCTTTGCCTCAAATAGGTCTCTAGGTGCTCCCCAACCGCTTAAGAGAGGCAGAATGGGTGACCGGCTGTATCCTTGCAGGCAAACAACGAATGTTTTGTATTTATGTATGGAAAACATGAAATAAACATAACAGAAATTTACACATAAGAAATATATAACAGCCAACTAAGATGGTTGTTCCATGGGGGGAAATTGACCAAAATTATCCATTTTCCTGTTTGGGACAGCAAGGTTAATGGTAAGAAAACATAACAGAAACATACATGAATGAAAAGATAAAGCAAACAAGTATGGACAGACAGCTATGAGGTCTATTTAAGGGTTCTCCTAAGGGGCCCTAGGACTCCCAGCCACTAGCTAAGGCTGAAAACAATTGAATACTTCAGAAAATCTGCACTAAAACACATGAAACAAATTAAACCAAGTTGTTAGAAAATGAAAGTGAGCAAATTAAACCCAAGGAAGCAACAACAAACACCTAACTAACCAATCCCTCCTAGAGATAGCTAACATATCAAGAATTTACCCCTACCCCTCAACCCTTAACCAACAAATGACACATCCAACAACTAAAATTCAACAAGTACATACACACAAAGAGTCTTATAAATTTCAGCAGAGCTTTGTTACTATATTCATCCTCCCTTTTTTACAATGTCAACCCTCTTATTTATAAAGGAGAGGTGAAGGCTTAGGGTTAGGTCACAAGACACTTGTCACTTTTGGAAAAGTGACAACTGGACCAACCCTAAAGCATTTTTGTCTTTTTTACAAAAAATAACCTTATCCAAAAAAGGGAACCTTATCCAAAAAGGGGATCAAATCAGATTTGACTTGACCCTTCAATTACATAATAATTACATGCCAAAAGAAAATCATACGAGAGTTTATATTACAAAAAGTCATTTTTCATAAAATGACAAAGCTTGATATGCCACATCATCATTTTCCTTGGGATTTGTGCCATCCCAAATGCTCTTTGACTGCTTCCATGTTTTGCAGCTATAGGTGATGTATTTTAGGACAAGATCCGGCCAACCATGGCTGTCGGATTCACCGGAATGAAGGCCCAAGGTGTGGGGAATTGCTGAGTTGATTTGGAGGGCAAGGGGACTTCGGGCTTTGGTCATTGTAAGTAAGGAAATGACCATTGTTCAGGCATTTTTCAGACCTGATTATGCCCCCCCTTTGTTTCCTATAAGTTTCCCTGTGAGTTGGCTAAAACATGGCTTTGATTTGGGCTTGTTTCAGTAAGAGGACCTCTTGGATCTGAACTTTGAGAGGCTCTTCCTCTATACCAAATAGCCACAAATCTGTTTTTTATTGTTTCCATGTTGTAGCTCTGTCCACTACCTTTCTATTGCCTTTCGTTTGGCACAAATTCGACTCCGGATGAGTGAGATATGGCCTCGAGAAGGTATGCGGATGGAGCCGGCCAATAGACTGATCAGGGAAAGGATTTGAAATTGGGGTGAAATTCTGGGTTGGACACCAAAATTGACAGGCTTCTACAGGCATGTATACCTATAGCTAAAATGGGTTTCCCTCACTAGGCCCAATTTGACCTCGGAGGCCCCTGATTAAGCCTCTCCCCGGTGCATGCTTGTAGGGCCAAATTGAGTCCCTGTCACTCTGAGACATGTCACTGAAAATCTAGGCTGAATTTTCTAAGGTGAATGGCATGGGTGTATTCTAGACTTTGCCCCGGTCATTTCGACTATTCACGGGCGAAAATCTGCCTCCGTATGGCGAAGTTATAGAATTAAAAGGTCAATGACCCTTTGTGGGGGGGGATTTAAAATTTTAACCTATAGTTTGGAACCCAAATAAAATTTTATTTATATTTTAATTAAACATCATAAAATATTTAAAAATTAATTTAATTACAAATATAAAATATATCTATAACTAAACTAAAATTCAAATTAAATATAATATAAAATTAAAATTAAAATAAAACTAAACTTAAAATTTAAACAAATATTAAAACGAAGCCCCCTCCACCCGTCAGCCCCTGGTCGGCCATGTGACCAAACCAGGAGTGAAAGGAGGAGCCCACAGGTGTGGAGGAGGTGGCTGGTGGCTGGGTTTCATGTGCTCACAGATGGGGAGGAGCTAGGAAGTGTGGGGAGGCCGCGTGGGAGAGAGAGGTAGAGGGTGTGGGGAGAGGAGGAGGAGGGACAGCGCGCGAAGGTGGAAGAAAGGAGGAGGTGGTTGTGGGAAGTGAGGTTGCGGGGGCTGTGGGAGGCCACGTGGGAGATGGGAGGTGGAGCAAGGGTAGGGGAGAGAGGGAGGTGGAGGTGGCGTGCGCAAAGGGGAGGTGCGGTGGTGAAAGAGGCAGCCATGCACATGGGTTTGGGGAAGGAATGAGTGGAGAATGCGCACAAGAGGGTAGAGGAGTGGGCCGAAATGGGGGTGAAGTGGGAGAGGGATGAGAGGAAGGAGGATGGAGAGACCTGCGCATGAAGGAAATGGAGGAGGCCGAGGTGGTGGTGCTGGGGGGAGGGGAAAGAGAGGGCTGAGAGGGGATTGCGCGTGAAGGGACCGCATGCAGAGATGAAGGGAGCAGCGCAGGAGGAGGAAGAAAGGAGGAGGTGGTTGAGTTGCAGAGGTGGTGGTGGTGGCACCCAAGTGGTGGATGGGTGGCCAATCACTGTTTAAAAATTAAAATCGAAAACATTAGGCAAAGTGGGTTTTTCACCACCAGAATGGAGGGGAGGTTTTGGGTTCAAACCCCCTGCCCTCCACTTGGATTTTTGGGTAGTTCTTTGAGGTTTTTTGGGAAAACAAAAAAGGGAGGGTTGGGGTTCAAATCCCAGGGCTTCCCAATGACATGCCCAGGCTTGCAACCTCCAATAGATAGCTTTACAATTAAAAATTTAAAGGAGCCATGGAGGCTTGGGCCTGGTGCCCAAGAGGGGTTCGAATCCCCTCTCCTTTGCATCTTTCAACACACATACAATCTGAATGAACTCAGTCACTAACAATCAGACTAAACCAGTAAGCAATATCACCATTGAAATAGGCAAACAAACACCAAATTCTTCTTCCAAGATCTCAAAATAACCAGCAACATTTTTTATTGGTTTTTTGGAAATGACATTAATGGATTACTTGGCTAACTGTTTGGAGATGGCAACATGGAAGATGGTTGCCCATTGCTTATTTGTTGCTTTTGTCAAAAAACCCCCTCTGCTTCCATGAAATGCTATTGTAGAGCTCTCCCCCCTCTACTGCCATGAACTGCTATTGCAGATCTCTCCCCCCTCTGGCCAAACTATCAAAATGGCTTGGGGGAGGGGAGAATGGGGGTTTTGTTTTTTTTCAATTTTTTAAAAAAAACCAATTTTCCCCAAACTGCATGAGGCTACGTGCCCACTCTCCAAATTTCCAATTTTTCTGAAAATATTTAATAAAATATTTTATTAATTTCTTAATATTTTTGGAAATATGTGCAAGTCAAAGTTTGACTTTGACTCTGTTGCAGCTGACTCAGCCCAAAAATGTTGACTGGAGAGACGAAGTCGGAATCAGACGCAAGTCACATCATTAAAAAGGTCTTGATGATTACATCAGGAATATGTCATCACCAACTTGAGATAATGCCACCTCAGCCCTCAAATTCAGCCTCGAATAGTGGCCACCTAAAACCCCTGACTTGCTGGTGGGCCCACATGACACCTAATCTCTCGAAATGTGCCAAATCGTCATACGATATCCAATTGAGGAAAATGAGACGTCATTGGAAAGGTGTTTGAGTCTATTACAGTGTGGCATCACTGAATATCTGATTTATAACTCTTTACCCACCAATTTTAAACCATGAATCACTGCAACCAATTTGGTGTCCAAAAATGGTCATAAACTTGTGAAAGCTCGTTCTTACCAACCCGGGGTTGAAACCAAGCATGGGATATACCATTGGAAAGGTATCACACTGCCCTACACCATGTCTGGGTTTGATTTTCGATTTGATACCATAATCTGAACAGAATTAGACCAAGAATTCATGGCTATTGGTTTTGGTTGTCCGGGTGATGTTGACTTTGCGTGCCTCGTATGGGGTCATACTGACTTGGAATCAATCTCATGATAGCTTGTTGAAAATATTGTCATGATCCCTACCACTTAGAGGTGTTGTATTCCCTGAATCGAACAGCCTTGACATGAGGAATAAATGTCATGGGAATGACCACAAATCCCTGAAAGCAACTAACTGATACTCTTTCAAGGGCAGAGACCATAGTAACTATGACCCCCACCACTGTCTTTGACTGGAACCATAGCATCAAGGGGTGTTTATGGAGAAGTAACTGTGTAAAACACCATGTTGAGCCCAGAGTAGATTTTCTGGTCAACACCCAGGAAAACTCGCCAAAGCCACAAGCAAAGAACAACACCACGAAGCCAAAAAAGGACACGGGGAAGTGGTGTGAGTTCCATAAGAGCTCCACTCACAACACAAGTGAGTGTCGGGCCAAGCAGTCATTGGTAGCTGAGTTGAAAGCTTCTGAATCGGATGCATGCCATGACTTTGAATCAAAACCCAACAAGGGGAATGACAAGGGGAAGAAGATTATTGATGTGGAGCCCAATGCCACCGTTGCCACCATGAAGATCTAGAAGGAGGAACCAGAAGATCCAAAGGAGGCGGAGCATCTCTTCCATTCCAAGATGTGGGTAAAGGGTTCCCCGTTGCAGTTCATTGTCGACATCGGGAGCTAGAAGAACCTCATCTCAGTAGAGGTCATGAAGCAGTTAGGCTTGCCGACCACAACACACCCACAACCATACACCATCGGGTGGTTGCACCAAGGACGGGACCTCCG
>SNQJ01S0027843.1:44993-95423 GCA_010110895.2 Picea sitchensis
ATATGTGTGATTGAAATTTTTTTTGTTTTATTTTTTTCAGAATCAGTGTGTGCATTGAATTAATGTAAACGGTTTAAAATTTACATCCTTGAGGTCATCAAAACTAGTTATAAATCCAACTCACAAGGACCAAAACCAATATGAGGCTAGACCCACCAAATTTTGAAGGAATATCCTTACTAAAACGTCATTGTTATTAATGAAATGCATGGCACGCATTGCCATAAATTGATCCATATTCCTTTCATGACTTTATGAATTGTCATTGTTAAATATGGGAAGAAACCTTTGAGGTAAGGTTTGTACCCATTGTTTTTGTCCCCTCAAAGACAAAGGGATCATCCTTAACCTTCTTCTTGGATTTCATTGTTGCTCTCTCTCGTGTGGTTTCTCACCCTCAGGTATTTCTCTGTCTACCACTTCAATCTCTTTTCATCTTCTGGGACTATTAGGTGGTGAAATATATGGGGATAAGAAGGGAGTTCATCTCAAAAAATTATTCACTATGGGACTTTCATCCTCAACTATAAGTTCTTGATTTTTTTCAAGATCTCTTTTTTAACTTTTGGTGAGAACTCTCTGAAATTTCTCGAGGGTGCCCGACATAATTTAATGTCTTATGAATTCACTTGAATCGTTACCACTCAGAAATTAATTCCAATAAATTTGGGGCACTTGCCCTACCACCTGATTCTCTTCTTGTGCAAGCACATTCCAAGAATGCATGAACTTAGTGTAGTCTTGAGTTATTTTTAGAGAAATATTAAAACATTGATTTGATATATTACATTGATCTTCTAATCCAACATGTAAGTGCATGGTTGTATTGGATTTCCATGTGACATCTTGTCCCCTATGGAGTCACACAAATATTGAAGCCACTTCTTTTGGGGAAGGGCTCAATGTTAAGGGTACTCTTTGAGTTCCTTGAATATTCCCCTCAATGATAGAACCTTTCTTAAAAGGAAACAACTTCAACAACTATGGATATGATTTCTCATATCTTTTCCAATGTTTTGTTTTAGATTTATGTCCTCTGTTCCTTTTGTAGTAGCTACGCGCTTGAGGAAAATAATCCTAGAGATTCCTTGTTTGTTGATAATGTTGTGCTAAAAAGCAATATTCTCATAATCTAGAACTTAAAGCCATCTTAAATTGTCCCACTATAAGAGAATCTTGTTTGGGAGACCTTGGGTAACATCAATCTCAACACATATTCTAGCATATGTGTAGAAACCCAATTGAACCCGCTCTAGATCTATGTTTATGTTATTTCCCAAAGTATTGCCAATATCTTTAAAAGTTGATAGATGCAAAAATGAAGGGGAAAATTTGGGTGTTGAACCTAAATGGGTATTTTTTATAGAGACATAGTGGTAGGATTGAAAAAGGGAAACAATGGAATAACAAAAAGGCCCACTCTGCCCCAAAACCAAGGGCCCTCTTATAATACTCTTTGGTAATCAATGGGAATGGAAAACTTAACAATAAAGAAACCCTTAGAGAAAAGATAAACCCCACAATCTTTTGTCTAGGTTGAATAAATCCATTGGTACAATTCTGAAGTAGAAGACCAGAAACCATTGAATCTACATGTTAATGAAGAGGATTTGTAAAATGAAATTAACTCTTTGACATCCATCTTTGGCACTACTTCAAAGTTATCCATAATATACACACTAGATAGAGGAGAGTTTAGAGCATCATAATTAGAAGGTTATTTTAAGATTGCATCCTTGAAGGAAACAAGGTTTGAAGTTAAAGACACTCTAGGGCTCACCTCTCCTACACGTAACTGCAGTACCAAAGTGATGGTTGAGTCTTTGCATATTCTATAATTGGAAAATAAAGATTGATCTTTCATTTGTTCACCCTAAAAAGGAAGGCAATGTTGATCCACATGAATTCCCTATAAAAACTCCAATTCTTACTTTATATTTGCTACATAATCGACAAAATTTAGCCACAAGAGTATGGTATTTCCAATAAGATACTTAACCATAATCTGAAAACTAGCCTATATAATAGAATTTTCATAAACACTTATCGAAAAGGCCTATCTACNCAATTCTTACTTTATATTTGCTACATAATCGACAAAATTTAGCCACAAGAGTATGGTATTTCCAATAAGATACTTAACCATAATCTGAAAACTAGCCTATATAATAGAATTTTCATAAACACTTATCGAAAAGGCCTATCTACAAACACTTGGCATGCAAGATTTTCATCAAACACTTGGCATGTAAACATTTGTCAAACACTTGACATGCAACATCATGACTTCTGAACATCAAATGATCAAGTTCATTGCAAGGAGGATTGGCAACAACAATAAGAGATTGTGTAGGTCATTCAACAAAAACTTGGCATACATGGCCTTCATAATATAGAAAATTGTTCAAACCCATAGACCAAACGGCTAGAAAGACTTGAAAATCAAGCTTTCAAAGAATGTTTCCATAAACCTACAAGTTCCCCATTGTAAAACCATCTCCAATATAAGTAGTTGAGTCTTCTTATTGCCACTACAACACCCATATTGGCTTCTTCTAATGATTTTTGAATGTTGGATTCTTGCCACTCATTCACACTTTGTTAGGGCAATAGGTTGTTATCCTATAGGGAGATATATGGATAATAATGAAAATATTCCAACATCAAGGTCCTTGTAGTTGTTCGGATCCTCTAGGTCTCATGCTCCCCGTATCTTTATGTGCACCCATTGTGGGGTCTATCACATTGAACTCTTGTTCTTTAGCAATCCACTAATTAAATTTATGGGATTTGACCAATTTCGTTAGGAAGAGTACAATTCTAAATTTTCTTCACTCCTCATTTTAAATTAGAGCCCAACTTAACTAAAGCATTGATCATTCCATTGCCCTGCTATCAAATGTGTGATATTTCTACATTCAAGAAGTAGATAAGCATGTAAGAAATATTTTGGAGAGGAGTTAGTAGTCACCAATTCATTGAAGAATTCCAATATAGATGTCCCCAAAGGATCCGTTGCACTTTGCAATTATAATTTGTGAATTTCGTTTGATAATTTGGACACACAAAATTCACTTTGGACTTAATAAAGGAAAATCTAAACCAACTTGACAATATGCTGCCATAGTTTATGTTTGCAAGGGAGGGATGACAATCTTCCACCACCTCAACAATCTAACACTACATCTCCTTATAACACATTTTTTGATATCAATGACATTATTCAAAGTACTACCCATTGGTTCCATGTTTATAAATTTATCACTGCATAATGAGGGGAGAACTTTTTTTTATAGAATGTATTCATTTGCATAATGGGAGCAATCAACTTCTCTTGGACCCACTAAGATCATGTAACTATTGTTGGTTGTTTTGTTGCTTATTACATGAGTTTCATATTGTTAACTAATTAGTTAATCAAGATTTATTGAATATGAGGGTGGAGGAAATTGATATAAAAGATAAAATTACAATTGTTCATAAGCATGCTTATTTTTGGTCTAAACCCACTTCATTGTAGAAGGGGCTCCTATGAACCCACTAAATATGAATAGAGAATCTCGACCCTCATCCTCCTATGTTTTTAGGAGTAACATCTAAACACTCATAAAAAAATTAACATGTTTTTATTATATCTTTATATTTTTTATCAACTTAACACACAATTTCTTCTTCACATAAACTTATATAAAAAATTCATTTATCATCCTTTTTGAAAACTTTGAAATTGGAATTTGTATAAATATAACACATACAAAATCATTATTAAAAAGATCTATAATATTAAAAAGAAATTGATACTTTTATATATATATATATATATATATATATATATGGTTTTTAAGTAGCATATACAATTTATTTTTTCTTAATGGTTTATATATTCAAAGTTAAAACGAACCTAAATTAATGTTACAATGTATTTACTATTGGGTTTTATTCCTTGTTCTAAGAGTTTTATGCCAACTATGTTGATCTACACTTCATAAAATAATTCTTAATTATTTTAGTAACTATTGCTAAGGGATGTTTCTTTCATTCCTTGTTTCTAAACTAATGAGAATAGAATTATTGATTTACAACATCATGAATAATAAAGCTACTTGTTTTAGTTTTAAGAAAACATTAAAAGGTATATCTTGATATTCAATAGCTATTTGCACCTCTGTTTTCTTAGGAATATATATGTTTTGATGTTTAGTGACCAATTGGAACTTTATTTTTTTTGGGAGAACATCAGCATTTATCACTTGTAGGAAACGAATCTATATAGTTTACCACCTGTACAAAAAAAATCTACATTATTCCTAATGATTTTTTTGTCTTTTCTCTTAGTTATTATTTACGTTTTAGGGGAGTTCTCTGGACTTTTCTGTCCATAGCCATTTGCAGCCGTACACGTTTTGCCGTCCACCGCCTCAATGCCCATTCCTTCCTTCACCCATAGGGTACTGCACCATATCATGCCATGTGTTGTTTTTTAATTGACCTCCCTCCACCGCGTTGCTGCACTGCCGACCTTCTCCTTTCTCTACCCGATTATCTTTTCACCGTGCTAAGGTATATTTCCTGGTTATATCCACCGCCCAATTCCAAGGTTGCAGAGCGAGCTAAACTCTAATTCGACAGCATTCAAGAAGGCGATGGGAGCTGAATCAATGAGAGGAGACAGTGAAGAGGCGGGGAGCTTGACCGAGGACCACGAGGCGGAGGAGCTGCTGGTAAGGCGGTTTCTTCTAATGCTTCTTCTTCAGAACTCTCTCAAGCCGTGTGTGCTCTGTGTGGATTTTCTTCTAATTGCTTGCGTCGTGTAGAGGAATTATAATATCTAGACTACAGTTCATATATGATACATGGCATTAGCGCAGCCTCCACTCTCACTGCGAAAGGTGCAGGTCCTCTTCCATATTTTGGATTCTGCCAAAGGCAAGTTCCTGTTTAACAGAGCGTATGTTGAATGGCGTCCGCGCGTTTTCCAAATTCAACCCCGCGTTAGCGTCGATTGCAATCTATGCACTTTGCACGGGTGCAGGATTTATCTTGTGGATTGCCATGCGTTTCTTGGATTTGGCAGCGAGGACTCGTGTCTTGGAGGTCGCCATACATGTGATGGAGGGTTTGAATGAACATGTCCTCTCTGCATTGCAGCTTTTCAACGGTGTGCTTTGCCTGCTTGTGGGATTCTTCATACTGCTGGGCAGGATTCATATTAATATCAATGTTAATAGCAACCGCTCCAGACCTAATCCAAACAAGATGAGCACTCTGTCGTGTCGCTCCAAGATGATTGGAGCGCTGCCTTAAGGCAAGTACGGGTGTTTGAGAAGATCAGATGATGCAAATAAGAATGATTCATCTTTATCATCATGTGCAATCTGATTGGGGTGTATTGGGGAGGAGGATGGAATCCGCATTCTTCCCAACTGCAGACATTATTTTCATATTTCTTGCATTGATTGCTGGCTTCTTCCATGTATTATCAATAACTCTTCATGCCCTTTGTGCAGAGCCACTGTAATTGGCCTCTACACATCACAAACAAAATAAGTCAAATCGCGACATTAAAAGTTCATATTGCTCAGAGACGCAAAACCTAAAAAATGGAGTTGTCTCCTCCCCTGTTTTGGGTGCCTGTTTTTCCTTGATCCTCCATCCCGGGAGGTTTTTTTTCAGGCAAAATATTTCAGGCCACAATGATTGGTGTAAATATATCCCTGGGCTGAAATCCGACTAAAATTTTACAGAAGAGCTATGATCTCATAGTGAAATTGGTCTTAATTCTTGATTGGTGGTTTTTAGATTGTTCTTGTCCTACATTCTACATTCATTCACTGAAATAGATAGAATGCACACATCAAAGACGAGCACTTTAGCTTGTAGATTAATGTTCATGGTTGAATCTAAGAAGATCCATCTTAAATTCCAGATTTATCAAGCAATTGGAGATCAAAAAAACTTGTGGCAAAGACATTTTGACCCCGAGAAGGTTTCATGGCTGAATTGTTGTGGGTTTCATTGTTTCTACAGGCATCGATGGCAGAGTGATATCATTGAGGATTTTCCCAGGAGATTGTGTGCCGTTATTGGTATTTTTTGTCTTTAATCAAACACACCCCAAAATACATTCACACCCCAAAAGACATTTTTCCCAGTGTGCCATTGACACATCTGGGCATTTTTTATTTCAGCCTGACCATGCACCCGTGCACACGTTTCTTCCCTATGAGAAGATTCGAAGTAGCAGAGGAGAAAGAAGCGGTGATAAGTTGAATGAAGCAGTGCGCAGCGTTCGTTCACAAGATCTTTTGCAGCCATCTATGCTTCAAAGTTATTTTTGATAATTCTTGCACAAATTTATGGACCCTTGAACTTGTGGCCCTTGTAGTTAAAAGAGGAAACAACATCATCATCACTAGATTCACTACACCTTCCAAAGCCCCTTTTCTTCCACAATGATCTTGTTCTCCATGAACTTAAGAGGAAACAACCTCGTGAATGAATGGGGCGTATAATTCATTTTAGTCCACACGAGGTTCATTTACTGAATTTTCATTTTGAAGCATCTTAGCCCAATAGATTGGGCGAGCATTAGCGTGAAGATTGTAGGGATCTCTAAATTTAAGGGATGTAATCAAGTCCATCATTTTATCCCTCGGTGCATCGTAACAGGGAACATCAATTTGTGCCTGTGATAAATGGATTACGGATATTGGGGCCTTCAAACCAGAAAGCAATATAACATAACTTTTGTATATCGCTGCGTAAGTATATGCATCATCTACGCGCGTTTCCAGAAAAGGAAGTTGCTTTGTCCAGTGAGCCGTAGAATCCAAGCATTTTTAATGTGATATTTAAATTGAATTTGACAAAATTTTAAATATGGTTAAAATTGTATCATAATCAAGAATGTTTAAATTTTATTTAAAGGTTTTACTGTACTCCATGTTTTTAATCAAGTAGTTTGTTTGTTTTTACTGTTTTTTTAAACATGCAATAAAATAGTTTGTTTTTACTGTACACAAACTTCAATAGAAGACTGAGTATGACCCTCAAACTCAAGAATACGGCTCCACTACTATTGAGAATCGGAGAAATGCTCTTTCCATTAGCGGTTTCGAGCTGAGCCATGTAACGGGTAAGAACTAACTTTCCTCTCGGTATTTGTATTACTTTATGTAGATAGATATACATAGCCATCTGTTAATTCAGAGACAATGCGAGCACAGTACATAGAAATCAAATAAATCAAGTTAGTCAATTTCATATTTGCTCCAATTTTTCTGTTCTTTATCGATTTAGGATGTCGAGCCACAACTCACTATGTTTTCCTTTTCATAATATTTTCGTCTTTGGTGCTTGGCAGAATATCAGAATATTAGTAGGCACTTGGAATGTTGGTGCCGCCCAATGATTTGGATATCGAGGACTGGCTAGGTAAACAAGAGCAAGCATATATGTATGTGCTTGGTTAATTTTCTTGATTGAACTTGTTGTGTATGACGACGGGATCGCCAGCAGAGTTGACATTGGAATGCAGGCTCTCTGCAACTTCATACTCGAGTGTGTTGAAAGCAATCAATCTTGCGAGCGATCAGTTTGAACGAATGAGAAGGCTTGATGAATATCTCAAAGGATTGTAAGATGAAAGGAGGAAAATTGAAGCTTTCAAGAGAGAACTTCCTTATTGCATGCATCTCCTCAATGATGGTAAGCATTTCCTTTCTTTTGTCCCCGTTTTTGAATTGACAGAACCAAATTCAACATGAAACACAGATTAGGACCAACTCCAAACCATGCAATGATTTTCAGCAATTGCTGCTTCCAAGGAACAGTTAACAGATTGCCAACCATCTGTGCAAGCACCCAGACCGATGCAACAAGCTGGTTTTCAATTTGAGGAAGAGCAATACAATAGGCCAGTACTGAAGGAATTAATTCCTATAAAGAAAAGATGTGATGAATCAGGCGACGAATCGCAAGAAAATAACCAAAATGATTCGAAGAGAATGAAATTCGCCAATGGTGAGAAGCCAAACTGGATGGTTTCTGCTCAGCTCTGAAGTCGAAATTCCGAGACTCTAGAATGCAAAAAAGAGGTAAGGCGATAGATTACCGTTCATCCTTATCCACCTTGCAATGTCTGTGCTTGTGATCTTAATATACAAAAGAGAGGTTGACGATAGAGTTCATCCTTACCCAGCTCGCGATTTCCGTGCTTTTGATCTGTTATTGGGATCGATCTCATGTATTGAATATTTTCTGTTTTATTTTTCCTCTAGCAGAAGTCATCTTTCCCGGAAGAGCCATTGAAGCAACATGATTCTCAAGTCAGATCTGACCAAGAACAACTTTTCCCCACAAATTTAAACTGATTCTAAGCAGAGAATTGGAGAAGCCTTCCTACCGTTTTCAAGACAAAGACAAAGCAATCCATCTGTGTCTGCGAGATCTAATGCTGTCAAACACCCCCCGGACCTCGCTTTGTCTTCTGCAGAGCAGGAGGTGGGTTCCACATTCAGATGCAATGAAACTTCCACCATGAATAATGTTACAACCACTTCGCTGATTAGATCCAAGGAACCAACAGAGACCACTGTGCCTACCCCGCAGAAAGAAGTTATGGTGAAACCTAATGGAGGTGTTTGCGCAATGCCTACTCCAGCGGCATCCAGTGCAACTCAATCAGGTGGGCAATCCCAAAGAAAGGCTAGGAGGTGCTGGTCGCCTGAGCTGCACAGGCGCTTTGTTAATCCTCTTCAACAGCTTGGTGGCTCACAAGGTGAGGACTCTCATCTGTGTTTATACCTATACCCCTGATTCGGTTGTTTGAATTTTGCTTCTTGTAATGCTGAGTGGACACTTTGGAACTTTCATGGTCCATATGTTTTGGTCCTGGAGTCAAGATTTGCTTCTGTAGAACTAGAAACCTATTCGATTGAATGCTAGGCAAGAGTTATGTAAAGTTCATTGCCGAGGTTTTTGAGGGTACAGTTCCAGGGATGGTTAACCCTTTTCATTTGTAAGTGGATGAGAAAGTCCAGTTTCATTTCACGAAATGTTTTAATTTGTATTGGTAGGAAAACCAGATCCAATGATGTAACTAACAAGGTCGCATACTGTGGAATCTATCACTTCGATCTACACCAAATTCGGAACGAATGGAAAAATTCAGAATACCCAATGGTTCCAGGGTAATGTCTTTCTATTTTCCTCTATTACCAATGCTGTCTCATATCCCTATCAGTTTTTGTGTGTTTTTAATTAGCAGTATGTGATTACAACCACAAAATTGTAGGGTATGTAACTAAAGTGGGATCAAAAGTGAATAATTTCGTTGTTGGAGATCGCGTGGGCGTGGGTTGCATGCTTTGGAGTTGCCAACAATGTGATTCCTGTAGCGAAGGGCAAGAGCAGTATTGTGAGCATATTTTTTTGAGGTATAATGCCATTAATGTGGATGGGTTTCCCACCTTTGGAGGTTACTCATCCTTGATGGTTTGTGACCAAAGGTATGATACATAGTTTTTCCAATTTATGCATTGTAACCATTTTTATTTTAGATCTCGACCAAGTATAGTTTTAATCAAAAACCTGTGGTGTTAATTTGTAGTGAATATCTGGGAGACTCTGTCGTTTGATGCAACAACCCCATTGCTATGTGCTGGTATAATTGTATACAGCCCCATGAAATACCTCCAAATGACAGAGCCTGGAAAAAACCTTGGCGTGGTGGGGCTTGGCGGTTTGGGACACATGGCTATGAAACTTGGCAAAGCTTTTGGACTGCAAGTAACAGTGATCAATCCATCGCCTAAGAAGGAAAAGGAAGCCAAAGAGGTTTTGGGGGCAGACCACTTCATCATCAGCAAAGACCAAAGGCAGATGGAGGATGCAGCGAAGTCCCTGGATTACATACTTGACAGTCTCTGTTGAACATCCATTGCAACCTTTCATCAGTTTCTTGAAAGTGCAAAGGAAATTGGTTTTGGTTGGTCTTCCTGAAAATCCTGTTTATTTTCATCCTGTTGCCGTCATAGTTGGCAAGTCCTTCTTCCACCCTTTTTGGCTTCTTTCTGGATGCATGAAATATGATGTGATTCATTTAAACTTACTTTGTGTATACGAATGCATTATTTTTCTATGTGATTAAGCGATTGAGTTTTTTTCGGGCGTTTACAGGTCGGCGATTTGTAGGGGGCAGTTCGATTGGAGGAGTGAAGAAACTCAAGATATCTTTGAATTTTGTGCAGGGCATAACATCTCTTGCATGATTGAAAACATTCTAATCGAGTATGTGAACACAGCAATGGAACGATTCATGAAGGGAGATGTCAAGTACCGTTTTCTAATCAACATTGCTGAAGGCTATTCAAGTCCAACGATATTTTGTAAGTCTCATTGAGATAGATTCGAAATCTATTGGGCTTTGCCTTGGGAGGTTCAAATCCTGATGTTTACAGTTTTAGTTACATCTAACCAAATCATTTTCATTGTCAATATTTAGTGTTCCAATATTGTCAATGTATTGGGCATGGTCTATGTTGATGGATGAGCAAGGTGTCGTTAAATCTCTACCTTGGTAGTATATTCTTAGAGCGAATTTGCAAGGTTTAGTCAAAATGAGTTTGAACAACTCAAAGTAAATGTCACTTGTTTGAATCTAGAATTAAAAGAGGTGCTTAAAGTATGTTCAATGCTATTTTACCATTCTACCTATATGTCGTTTGTTCCATTTTCGTTGTTCCCTGATACTTATTATTATATGATGTGATTTGTAATGTCAGAGTTATGGCAGGTTCAGGTGAAGGGATGGTTTTGGAGGGTATAATGATCAAAGTTTGAATTGTGGGAGCAATGGATATCTTCTCTTCTACCTTCTATTGTATTTGTTTTGTCTGTTGCATTTTGAAATTGACGATCACCGATGTTATGGAGCGTTCAATAGGATTGTAAGGTTTTTTGAACTGGGGTGCAGGGTGTCATCAAGCGAAACAAAGGGATTGACAACAACCCAGTTTACAACATGCTAGGCCTGTTGATTCGAATTTGGATCCATAGAATTGCAATTCCATTGATACAAGGTTCTGACTGTCGAGGCTAATATATTTTTTGTCCTAACATTGTTGGAAGAGGTTTCTTAGTTGTGAATAGTCCCTTGCTTGCAACATCGAAAAGCCCAGCCTCATGGCATGGAAATCATGCATATTCAATTGTCCAGCCTACACGAGTTAATGTTTTTTCCTGGGAGACCTCTGTTAGGATGCCAAAATGATTCCCTGCTAAACGAAAATTGACGTCACAACTGCAAAAGGTTATCTCTGCTTTTGTTCTGTGAATCACCATCGTTTCATCCAAAGGAACGTTTTTGTTGGGGGAAACAAATCTCTACTTGTAGATGTTGTGTCTTACTCTGGAAGCGCAACGTTTCACCCCAGAAATGGAAAAGTTCTGTCAGGGGAATCAGATCTCTGCTTTTGGAATTTGAATGGCATGGTAGGCTGATTCCCAGAAACTATTCCGTTGCTGCAAAAAATTTTCTTCATAATGATGGCCTGATGGGCAAAGGGTAGTGGAAGCAAATCATCTTCCTCTCTTGCAATAATCATTTTACTCCCATGCAAATTGATTTTTGGAGCATAATCCATTTCCTCTGTCGCAATAAACGTCTTCTCTGTTTTCCAAACATTTTCTCTATTTCTGGTGGCAACAATGAGCATTTTTCTAGTGGGATTGATTCCTTTGTTTGGTGGGAAATTTCTAGGAATAACATTTGTTATCTTTTAGAGTCACTTCGAAAGTTGTTTACACCCTGCTTGGGGGTGCTTCATGTGATGTGGGGTGCATGGTATGTTGATTACCTTTGGTTGTACCATGATGGAGATATGCATTCAAGATAGTTTGCTCATGGATTGCCACGCCTTGACTTGATGCTTATGTAGCACACTTCCTTGGAGTGTTGGAGACCTAGATGGCATGATGACATTCTTCATGATGCACATATGTAGAGGTTGGTTGTTTTCTTAGCAGGACAACTCACCTTGGAGGAGGGGTGTTGGGCATTTTGGAGGTGTTGAGCCCTACATGGCATGGGGATACTTGATTGCTTGCATGAAAGCTTGTACTTGACATGAGATCACTTGGGTTGAGGGGTGATCATGTAGGTGTGGTGGGCCTAGAGGTACACATGGCTTAGGAGGGAGCATTGGAGCATTGAAGGCCTGTGATTGTGAGTATAGATTATATTGTGTGTTTGTGAATTGTTTAAGTTGTCAGTTATGTATTTTTTGGTGTATTATTATTTTTACTAGAAAGACTTTATGTATTTAAATTTCTTAGTAAGATTTTGGGGATTATGTTTCTATAAAATTTATCTCCAATTCTTGCATATTTTATGTTTCATTTTTTTTCCTATGAATATTTATTAAATTCAAAATTGAAAAATAAAAATGAAAATGATAATACCTATATCAAATACAATGCTAAAATAACAATAAAAACAATTAAACAAATTGAATATGGAGATTTTATTAAATAAAACAAAGATCGAAAAACCATCGGGTGACAGCTATGTCCGTTAGGGTTTTGATAACGTTGGAGAAAATATTTATAATAATTTTTCTTGCAAGTTGCAATTAATCGTCCAGTCACATCATACACTTAGGCAAAGATAAAGGAGTAAAATTAAATATAGAAAATATTGAAAAACTAGCAATGTTAGTCAGGGTTTTGATATAGCTAGAGAAAAAATTTATAATAGTTTTCTTGGAAGTTGCAATTAATAGTTAAGTCACATTGTACAGGTAGGCAAAGATAGGCAGAATCAAGTAAAGCAAGAGTCAAGATACATGAGCAGAAGAGGATAAAGTTAAACGTTTTTCACCTTTACTTAAAATTAATTGGGATTTAAATCTGCCAAAAATGATAGGACACTTAAAAATGATGTTACTTGAAAAAGTTTCATATATCATATAAATATATTATATAATCTTTTGAAATTTGATTTAGTTTTTTTAAAATTACACAATTTAAAATGATTTTGTAAAAAATAAATTACATACCTATACCTATATATATATAGATATATATATAAAGTGATATATAAATATATTGTATATATTTTTAAAAGTTGATTTAGTTTTTTCAAAATTATATAATTTAAAAAAATGATTTTGTATAAGAAAAGTACATCCTATATATATATATATATAAAGTGAAACAACTATATAATCAAACACAAAATTGATGGATTATGTTGCATATAGGAATGAATAAATAGATTGCATAATCTTGTAACCATAGATTTAGTTGGATGGAATCATGATCAATTTCCTAATTCCCTAACAAATAGACGTTATTGCTTTTCATAATAGAATTAAAACTTTACCAATTACTGAAAGGCAGTTGAGTATAGAGTTGAATGCTATGAAATTATAAGATTTGAGGAAGATGAGCACCTATATAAAGTGATGGAAGATGCACCAAGATTAAATTATTTAGACCTATTTTTGGGGGCTGGTGTATTATTACAATTCCAGTAATTTTACATGCAAGCTCTGCCATGTATAACTACAACTCCTAAGTGTTGTGTATGACTACAACTCCACCTACAATCTAGTGAATTGAATTTAAATGTATCTTATACAATATGATTTTAATGATTTTTTTATTATTTTAGATATTAAATTGTCATCATTTTATATTATTATGGAACTTTGATTTATTGGTTAAACTGAAATGTTTTCCATGCAAATTTTGATTTTGATTTTGATTTTTAATTCCCTTTATAACTATACTTTTAAATACATTAAATTATTAAAGAAAACCAACTATTTATTGCATTCTTTTAAAAGTTTGATAAAGCAAAATTGATCTTAATAACTATCATCATCATTATAAAATTAAAGTTATACAAGAGATGAGTCTTAACTTAATAATTTATTATTTAAATATACATATAGTTGTTATGTGAATTATATATATATATATATATATATATATATATATATATATCGTATTTAGAAATCTCATGTTAAATGTGAAGCACACTTTGTGGCAATGTTCTTGTTGAGTTTGAATCTTTGTTGTTCCTAGTGACATAGTCAAACTTAATCAAGAGTGTGTCATGTTGATTTGGTCATATTTACCAATAATTTCTTGCTAAATTATTCATAATAGAAAATCCTTTTAATAAATGGGGTAAACCATTACTCTTTATTACAGATTTTGATT
This sequence comes from Picea sitchensis, assembly GCA_010110895.2. NCBI lineage: Eukaryota > Viridiplantae > Streptophyta > Pinopsida > Pinales > Pinaceae > Picea > Picea sitchensis. Next base: position 59,223 of record SNQJ01S0027843.1, read on the forward strand.
CCTTCAAGAGAATCTAACCCACAAATCACTCTCTTGCTCTTGAGTTTTGAAGGAGAGATGTCACATATAGCTCATGAAGTATTAATCTAGTCTTCAAAGCTAGATCATTAGTAATTATATTAAATATTTTTAAGAATTTCAAAATACAATATATTATTAGATATGATATATTGTTAGCACTGGGTAATGAAGCAAAACACCTTCGCCGCACTATCATACACCACAACTACAGAAGGAATGCACATTGCCCCAATATTTTTCTATGAATGCTATGCAAAAATGAAAGATACTTCCTATGTCTAATACTACCTATGTTAAAATATGCATCTTTGATCACTACTCTACCCCTAAGATTCTCTTATGCCATAGTGAAGATCACAAAGTTGTAACTTCTTCTACTACTCTACCCCTAAGATTCTCTTATGCCAAAGTTGTAACTTCTTCTACTACTCTACCCCTAAGATTCTCTTATGCCATAGTGAAGATCACAAAGCTGTAGCTTCTTCTATAGTTTGAAGATAATTATATACATGCAATGTTTAATTAGATGATAAAATTGCAAATATCAATGTTATTCACTTATCAGAGCGCTCAGGCCATTGAATCCATTGAATAGAATATATTGGAAGAGAATTGATTCCATATTAGCATTATCCATTACCTTTGATCATCGATCCGGAGCAACTGCAATTAGAAGAAGTGTAGAGTTTGCCGCAATAGCCAGCTGCTTTAATGGGATGTTCATATTGATCTCCTCATACCTCCTGTTGATCTCTATGCGGGATGCGTATGCTCAGAATTGTGGGTGTTCTAGTGAACTCTGCTGCAGCAAATATGGTTTATGTGGCTCCGGAAACGATCACTATGGAGATGGTTGCAAAGAAGGGCCATGTTCCAGCAACGACAGTGGAAGCGACACTGACAATGGAGTTGCATCGATCATAAGTAAGAAATTCATTGACGAAATTCTTGCAGTAGCAGACAATGGGTGCGCTGGAAAGAGTTTCTATACATACGACGACTTCATCAATGCTGCCAATGCCTATTTTGGTACCCGGGAGCCGTCGGCCGGATCGTCGTCATCCCATCTTTGTTTCAAGTCGTTTCTCTGGACCGTGGCGAAGAGCTCAGAGAGTCTGGATACCTTGTATCCATCTCGTAAGGATTCATGTCCATTCTCCGCACTTCACCCATATAAATCTATCTATATATCACAAGAGCCGAGCCGATGTCAAATACCGCCATTTTCAACAACAAAAAAAGCTTGACGACCTACCTTCGTGTTCAAGCAATGGGAAACCCGATCTAGACTCTATGGAAGCATGACTGATAAAGATAGACATACGAAGCCCGCGCTACCAGGCTCCAGACGAAGAATAATTTAAGGTTCGGCTTAGATCCTGTCTCTATCAGACTCTCTTAAACAAATTTTTTGGGGTTTGTGGTGGCGTTCATCGGATAGGGAGGAGAGAAATGGGATATAAATGGAGGCATTTATTTAGTAGTTGCATCTACCAGCATGACTATGGAGTCATCGGAGGATTGGTGTCCTGTCCTTTTCTGCATGTCTGGTGGGGTCAAGAGGCCACTTGTAGACATGGCGGATGGGCACCGAGGCAGGCAGTAATCATCTGTAGCCATTAGGTTGCCCCATGGATCGATGTTTTAGAGGTCTTTAGTCATGTGCCTCTCATTTTAGGGCTTAATGTGTTGTGTTTGCCAGTTGGTGGTCCTGAGATCGATACCTATATGGTGATTTCTTGTACACAGTGCTAAACCCATATCACAGGAACCCTTCCAATCTCGAAGGGGTTTGATTTAATATCTTATGGGTGGTCTTTCCTCATAGCTAACGATCAAGTTCAATGCTTCTGGGTACAAAGTTTGCCAGGAGTTGGTTGTATCTTAAGTTAATAAAAGGGGTCTCACGTAACTAAGAAGTTTGTATTGTCATGGATGGGATTGGATAATAATGTACATGTTAGATTGATCATCCCTAAACGCTGGCCCAAATGAAACTCTATTAACAAATTGTTTGAAAACGAATTGTTGGGGTTTAAATGAGATGCTGAGATTATTCTCTTTTCTGTGCAGCTACCATTGGTGTTGAAGTACATCCTCTCGATTTTTTCACAAACTGTGGGAAGATTCTCTTTTATTGTTGGGACACTGCTGGGCAAGAGAAGTTTGGTGGCCTCAGAGATAGTTACTTGTAAGTTTTACTGGCCTAAACTTGATCTCCTATCTATTTAATTTATTTGACTATTGTGGGTTTATTCTTATGTTATTAGGGTGATTTGTTTTTTGAGGTAAATTGAATACATACATTTGTATTTTTTCTTTAACTGTTAAGCATTTTGTTGCTAGCCTACAACTTGGATTTTTTGGGATGCTTGATATTGAATACCCGGGGGCTGGTTTATGATAACAATGATTGCACTTATTTATTTACCTCTTTTTTGTAAATAAAAGAAAATATTTATTGTCAACAAGAAAAAATTACAATCATTAGATCCTTTTTTGAGTGGTTCTGCAGTATGATCTACAGTCTTTATCATAACTATACCTACAACTAAAACTTTAACTATCATTTTATTCATCAGCAGCCACATCCTGGCTTGTGTGAGTTGTAAAGAGAATATATTGTCTTAAGCCTCAAGGGAGATCATGCTCTCACATTCATGCTTTTTTCCCTTTCTTTCTCTTGACCTCTTTCCAACCAACTTTCTGATTAAATCACTGTAGGAAATTCAACCATCATTAACTGCATTGACTTGTTTCTTGGGATTGTAGTGAGTCTTTTTCTTGATCTGAAGAATCTTAATCATGCCATGAAGAATCTGAATCATGCCTGAAAGAATACTTTGTGTTGAATTCTCTGGTAGAGGATTTTTCTCTTGGCACTTTTTCAAAGTAGTATTTGTTACCCTCTGCAGATGTACCAGGTTTCTCTGTAAAAAGGGAGGTGCCATATTAAGATATTTTAAGGGAAAAATAAATGTTGATTGGAGTACTATAAATGTTGATGAGCTTTTTGGGTACCTTTTAACATTAATGTTTAAAAATGTCCACCATGGGTTTGAACTTGGGTCTCTACCAAGCGAACTTGTGACTTTCACCAATTCACTTTGCCCATGTTGACAGAAATAAAGATGATGTATGTAATGTGGGCTTAGTAGAAACAATTCTAACTCAATATCAACCACAGTGGAGCAACTATGAACCCCTTCTTTGCTCCTTTTTATGAGTGCTCTATTGTACACGTTTATCTCTTTTTTTTTTTAATTTTGTTTTAATCTGACTTTGAATTTAAAAGACAGATCGTGTTATTGATTGTTTTGATCAAATCTAGTTTGCTTTCCTTGTTTATCTTTTTTTTTTTTAATTTTGTTTTAATCTGACTTTGAATTTAAAAGACAGATCATGTTATTGATTGTTTTATCAAATCTAGTTTGCTTTCCTTGTTTATGTTGGCATTTTCCCCTTTGAATTGAAGACTCCATATTTTTCTACTTATATTTATTTGTTTCCCTTTTATGTACTGATTGGAATTTTTGTTTGGCAGTATTCATGGGCAGTGTGCAATTATTATGTTTGATGTTACTGCTCGCTTGACTTACAAAAATGTCCCAACTTGGCACAGGGATCTTTGCAGGTAGCTCTTTAGCAGGGGGATTGGATCTCTAAGTAGAAATGAAGGTTCCTTAATTGTGTAGTGTCACAACTGGCCGAACTGTTGAGTTAATTATTTTTTTGAATGGCAGGGTATGTGAGAACATTCCTATTGTTCTTTGTGGACACAAGGTTGATGTGAATAATAGGCAAGTGAAATCCAAGCAAGTTACTTTTCAGAGAAAGAAGAATCTTCAGTGCTATGAGATATCTGCAAAAAGTAACTACAACTTTGAGAAGCCATTCCTCTACTTGGCACGCAAGCTCTCAGGGTAGGACTTTAATCCAGTTTCTGATGCTCAAGCAAGCTCCCAAGGTAGGCCTTTAATCCAGTTTCTGATGCTCCCTAATGTAAATGTTGGGTAGGCCTTTAATCCAGTGTCCGATGCTCCCTAATGTAAATGTTATATTGAAAAAAATGGGTTGATTCTTTAGTGGATTATTTTTATAGGGATCCAAACCTTCATTTTGCGGAGTCACCTGCACTTACTTCTCCTGAGGTTCAGATTGACATTGCAACCCAACAACAGTAAGTCGAATAAATAGAATGCTATTTTTTCTTTTTTTTTTGTTATCTTTGATTGAAACAATTTCTTCATTTCTACAAGATTATGAAATTTTGGCTTAGAATATTTTGTTTTGACGAGTATGAGGCAGAACTGGCAGCAGCTGCGACCCAACCTCTTCCTGATGATGATGATGTTGCTTTTGAGTAGCTTTGTTAAGATGCTTTTGCATATTTAGGGATTGGCGGATTCAATTAGTTTTGTATTATTGGAGTTTCCTCATGAGTACCAAGATTTAATTCTGATTTTTATTTGGGGTTTATTATAGCATTACTACCTCTCTAATGTGCTTTGGGTACTGTGGCAGGTGGTTTCATCAGTGGAGTTGGGATAAGCTCTCTTAGTTCAACTCCATTGTAGAGGTATTTTTATATGCTAAGATATAGTGTTTTTGAATATATGTTGTTGCACATTTTGCACAAGAACTTTTTGTAATCTTCAAATGTTTCAAGAATGCTCTAGTGTCTTGTAATTATATTATGTTGGACAACTGAGAGGGGGGGGTGAATCAATTGTTACTGTGCTTAAACAATTATATCCATTAAAAATTTCATTGCAGAACTTCTCAATGATGATCACAATAAATAAGCAGTAGAGTATTCAACATCAATCACATACATATATATTACAGAGACAGATAGCCCTGAGGAAACCCATAAAGGGTGAAAAACTCTTCTTCTTTATATGATAATTATTTTCTGTACATTATCAATCTTATGAGCACCAACTCATAATGAGGCTACAACCTCTGTTTTGCAAGCTGCTATTTGCCGAGAGCACCAACTCTCTGATTTCTCTAGCACCAACTAGAAGGAAGCACCAACTCCCTCACTGTTCCAGCACCAACTGGATGGAAGCACCAACTTCTAGTTACACAGGCACTGACCTGTATATCAGAGAACACTTGTTCTCCCTTGCACCACCCTGCCACCTTGATTTCTCTCACTTCAATTAGATGGAAGCTACAACTCCCCTGTGTTCAAGCACCCACTTGGACCTCTGAGGACAACAGTGGTCCCTAGCACCTCCCTACCACCCTGATTATAAATATTTCTACTAAAACTTATTATAGTGATACAATGTTTATCAATGGCTTACCAGTTTCATCACTGTTCTTCTACACTGCTCTGCTTTACTTGCATCAGTGTTTTCCTGCACACATTCCTTGCGCTTTCTATTCTTCTGCCTTCTATGCTCTGTGCGCCATGTCCCTTCTATGCACCATTCCTCTTCTGTGCATTTCAACTGTTGCACCTTGCCTCCTTCTTCACCCTTGAATCATTCTCAACAGCAACACCCATCTCTTCTCTGTTCTGCATTTTTATAATCTCTGTGCCCCTTGTGCATGCTGCATGCGCTATATTTTCACAGCTCCACTGATCTTCACTATGGGATGTGCATGGCGATTTTTCTTTGATTCCTCTGCCAGTTCATCCTCGCAGGGCTTCATTCTCACTACCAGTTACCTCGACACTCTGGTAGAAACCATCAGTGGTCTCTAGCAGTTACACCAGAGAAAGAACTAGCGTGAGCTGCTGATTTCGCGCCTTTTCCCTTTCTAAGAAAAACTTCACAGTGTGCGCTAGCTCTTCTAGCCAACCCACTTCCTTTCACGTGACCGTCGGCCATGAACAAGGGCTTGTTCAAAAGGTATTTCTCAATTTCATGTATCGTGAATCCCTGTTGCAAGGCATCTCGACTCTCCAAGTCGCCATCTCCGAAACCCCGAAAATAAGCTTAGCTGCACTGGTTCCTTCCCTTCACGTGCCCAAGATGATGGTGACCATAGGCTGCACCAAAAGGTGCTTCGCGATTTTGCATTTCAACATTCTTGTTGTTAGTGTCTTTGACTCCTCCATCTCCCAGTATCTGAAACTTGGAAATGGAGTCAAATCAACGGTTCACGCTCAGTGGTGATCAGACGGCTATCCTCCGTCCCAGAACTTCAGCTTTCAAGATTTGGGGGGAGTATTGATGCTAAAACTCACGAAACTAAACTCTCAGAGTGATGTCATTCTTGCGTCACTCAATGACGAGTCATAAACAGAGTGGTTGCCACGTGTCACTCAGAATTGTGATTTCCAGTGGCCTAAAAAATAAAATCAATCTGACACTTGTCCTTATATGCTCGTGCCATGTGTCCTTGCTGACATAGGTTGCCACCTGTCCTCACTGACGTGGTTTGTCATGATCTACCTCTTAGATCTGACAGCCTAGATTAGATCTTGATCCAACGACTCAGATTATATCGCGATTTTGCATTTTACGAGTTGGAAGGATAGAGCACCTCCTGCCTTTGACCTTTCATTCAACGAAATGCAATTGCTCGCCATGTGTCCTTTGGCTTCAACGACCAGGATCATTTCGCAAATTCACGAGCCTTCGTCATGCCTGATCAATGGTCCAGATCAATCCTCGATCCAACGGCTAAGATTATTTCGTGATTTCGCATATCGCGAGTTAGAGTGGTTAGGAGCCTCCTTCCTTTGACCTTTCAGATAGCGAAAAAACTATCACTTGCCACATGTCCCTCTTGGATCAACAGTCAAGATTTTATCGTGATTTCGCAACTTCATGAGCCTTCGTCGTGCCTGATCAACGGTCCGGATCAATCCTCGATCCAACGACTAAGATTATTTCACGATTTCACATATCGCGAGTTCAAGAGGTTAGAGCACTCCTTCCTTTGACCTCTCAGTGAACGAAATGTTGATCTGTAACCACGTGTTCCTCCCGAAGATGAACAGTCCTCCTGCTTTTGGGATTTTGTAAACCTGCTTCTCCTTGCACTATAAAGAATGTGCAGGTTCTCCTGGATCCAACGACGGTCGGACCCCACCCTTGGATCTAACGCACGAGATCTATTCTCGTCTACTGTGCGCTACTCCTCTCTGAATTCAGATCTGACGATCATCGGAGATTCTGAATGAGATCCAACGTTCACTGTTGATCTTTCCATTGCCATGCCATCATCGCTCTGTTGATCGTTCTGATCTTTTCCATCAATGACAAACACGCATACTCTGCCTCTGTTTGAAGCCATGCCAACAATCTTCCCCTTTGGCATTGATGGCAACCCTGAATAGTTGCTCTATTTTGCTTAGACCTTGATCTCCATCATCTCCATCCTTAGCATCTAGTCATGTTGTTCTTCTCCCCCTTTGACATCAATTTCAAAAAAATACACGCTCCCCCTGAGCTGTTGCAGTAATTTTTGGAGGTATCAGATATTCAACTAACACAAACTCCACCTAATAGGATGAATTCTCTTTAGATGTGAGACGGGATGACACCCAGCTTCTGACAGAGATATTCAAAAGGTGTCTTGGCTAGGGGTTTAGTAAAGATGTCTGCAATTTGTTCTGTGGTTGGAATGTAATGAACCTAAACACTCTGATTGGTGACCTGCTCTCTCAGAAAATGGTATTTTATGGGAATATGCTTGGTCTTGGAGTGGAATACAAGATTCTTTGACATACTTATGGCACTTGTGTTATCACAGTGAATTGGGATCTGTGCAGTATATTTTACCTCCAAGTCTGCAAGTGTTTGAATCATCCATAATACCTGAGTGCAACAAGTAGCAACAACAATATATTCTGCCTCTGTAGTTGATAAAGAAATGGATCATTTCTTTTTGCTCAACCACGCTACTAAAGAATATCCTAAGAAGAACGCACCTCCACTCGTGCTTTTCCTTTCATCAATGCAATTAGCCCAATCAACATCGGAGTAGACTGATAATTGAAAATTACGATTCTTAGGATATCATAGGCCATAGTTCATTGTTTCTTTCAAATATCTGAATATCCTTTTGACAGCTAGAAAATGACTTTGTTTAGGTGCAGACTGATATCTTCCTGCCATTCCAACAACATGCATTATGTCTGGACGAGATGCTGTGATGTACAACATGCTGTCTATCATTGACCTATATGAACTTTGATCAACAGCAGGTGAGTCATCATCCTTGCTTAATTTGCATCCAGTAACCATAGATGTGCCCACAGGTTTAGAATCTTCCATTTGAAACCTTTTCAACATTTCTCTTAGATATTTTTCTTGAAAACTGACCTTCAGACCTCTGAGTAATTTGTAGATCAAGAAAAAATGACAGTTCACCTATCATAGACATTTCAAACTTAGACTCCATGGCAGAAGCAAACCAGTGTACCAATGAATCCTTATTACATTCGAAGATGATGTCATATACATAGACCAATACAATGAGAAAATCATTACCCTCTGTTTTGATATATAGAGTGTTGTCAATTGTTCCTCTCTTGAACCCTTTGTCTTGGATATACGTATCCAGTCTATGATACCAAGCACGAGGGGCTTGTTTTAACCCATATAAATCTTTCTTCAGCTTGCATACAAAGTCAGGGTTATCAGAGAGTTTGAAACCCTCTGGTTGTTCCATATAGACTTCTTCGTTTAAATCTCTATTTAGAAAAGATGACTTGACATCCATTTGATAGACTTTAAACCTTTTATGACAAGCATAGGCAAGAAATATTCTGACAGCTTCTAATCTTGCTATAGGCACAAATGTTTCATCAAAATCCAGTCCTTCTATTTGAGCATAGCCTTTACAGATTAATCTTGCTTTGTTCCTGACAACTTGTCCCTGCTCATTCAACTTATTTTTAAAGATCCATTTGGAACCAATGATATTTTTACCTTCAGGTCTAGGAACCATCTCCCACGTATTGTTTTTCTCCATCTGATCAAGTTCATCATTCATGGATTTAACCTAATGGTCATATTTGCTAGCTTCATTAAAATTCTTGGGTTCCAACATGGATATGAAGGCTATATGTGATTGTTCGGTGTTTTTGATTATCTTTCTCCTGGTTTGTACACCTTTGTCTTTTTCACCAATTATCTGACTTGCAGGATGATTCTTTTGAGTGATTCTGGAGGAGGAATTTGACGTTGTCTGCTGATTTGAGTCTGTCTAAATATTTGCATCTTCATCAGGTTCAGAGTCTTCTTGTTCTGATTCATGGACCTGCTCAACTTCAACTTCATCTATATCCTTTGTTGTTGATTCAATATTGTTCACCTCTCTTACTGGGATTCCTTCATCAACTTTTATGTCAATACAGTCAACCAATCTATGCAGCCTCGTATTATAGCATTTGTATCCTTTATTGTTTGTAGCATACCCTAAGAATATGCCTTCAACAACCCTGTCATCATACTTGCCAAGGTTCTCATCATTATTCTTTATCTAACACTTACTCCCAAAGACTTTGAAGTGTTTGATTGAAGCAGGTCTCCCATACCACAGTTCATAAGGTGTCTTGTCAGTGTGTGGTCTGAGGTGGGCTTTGTTAAGAACATGGACTTATGTGTGTATTGCTTCTACCCAGTAGGTTTGACCAATGCTCTTCTCATTCATAATTGACCTGGCCATTTGTTGCACTGTTCTGTTTTGCCTCTCAACTACTCCATTTTGTTGTGGAGTTCTTGGGATTGTGTATTCTCTCTTTATCCCATGTTTATCACATAATTCCTTGAACTCACTTGACATAAATTCGCCTCCTCTGTCTGATCTTACTGCCTTTAACCTCTTTCCTGTTTGATTCTCAGTTAAAGCCTTGAATATTTTAAATTTCTCAAATGCTTCAACTTTTTCCTTGAGAAAGACAACCCAAGTAAGTCTGGAGTAATCATCAATGATCAACATGAAGTAGTTTTCTTTCCTTGTGCATTTCTGTCTTGATGGTCCACATAAATCCATATGAACTAGTTGGAGCGGTTTCTCTGTTGAAGTAGAGCTCTTGGATTTAAACCATGTCCTGGTAAGCTTTCCTACTTGGCAGGGTTTACACACAGAATCTTGTGGCTTTGATATTCTTGGAAGATCTTTTATTGCCTCAAGATTTTTGAGCTTGATTAAGTGATCAAAGTTTATATGTCCAAGTCTCCTATGCCATAACCAGCTCTCATCATGTTTTCTTAGATGACATTCTTCTCCATCTTCTTTCAACACATATACATTATTTTATGTTCTTATGCCTTTAGCCACCACTTGTCTTAAGTTTATAGTCTTTATCTTGCAGTCCTTGGAAGTGAACACCACTTCACATCCTCTGTCACACATTTGACTTACATTGAGTAGATTATGTTTCAACCCATCTACAAGAAGAACATCTTGGGCTTTTCTTTTTCCATTACTTAAACTCACCATCCCTTTACCCTTGATTTTACCTAGAGCATCATTTCCAAAGGTTACGTTTCCTGATTTGCTTTCACTTAGAGATAGAAACTTACCTTTGTCTCCCGTCATATGTTTGGAGCATCCATTGCCTATATACCAAGGGTTCTTTTGTCTTTGAGCTGACAACACTAATCCACACTTGTCACTTTCTTTCTTCTTCCAAACCTTGACATTTTCAGCAGGGGAATTCAAATTTGGTTCATAGTTCCTTAAGCGGCAGTCAGCAGCTTTATGTCCATAGTTATGACAGATGTAACATTTTGGTTTGTTGAATAAAGGATCATAACGATTGTTATGCTTAACCTGTGTCCTCTTCCCAGCCATCAAGTGATTTGCAATATGTGGTGGTTTGTTACTTCGTTGTCTCATTGTTTGTTGTGGCAGATATATATACCTTGAATGTCTTGATTGCTCATATCTAAATTTTGAATAACAATTTACAACTTTGTGACCAAAATTAGAACAGAGAAAACAATATCCATAGAAAAAACTTTGGTACCTGGAAAATGGTTGTCTTCCTTGAGAAGGTCGATTTCTTCCATGCTGATGATTTCTTTGAGCAGAGAGTGTATTATCTCTTTGATCTACAATTTCAGTTCTGGTACATTTTCCTTTACTCCTCCTAAGCAGTCGATCATCTTCTTTTGCTTCTGCAAGTTCGTTGTTGTCATATGATGTAGATTTGACAAACTTGATGGGTTCATTGTTACTTGACTGACCATTGCTTGATCCCTCTTCATAAGCCATACCTGTTTTTTAGCTTTGGGTTCCTTTGTTGATTCATAATGGTGGCCAATCCTTCTTAGGCTTTGATACTTGACAAATTCTAATGATACAAGGCTTGAAACTTCTCCAACTCTTTGCTAGTTTTCACTACTTCTTCCTCAGGATCTTCACATCTTGCCTTATTTTCTAATAACTGTTGTTTAAGAATGTCTTCGATTTTCTTTGCCTCTTCTAATTCCACTTTTAGCAGGGAAAAGTCTTCATCAGGTTCTTTAATGCCTTTCTTGAACTGTATCATCAATTGTTTTTGCTTTCTCATCTTAATTCTGAGTCTGTCAAGCTCTTCTAGTGCACTGATCAGTTCTCCTTCCAGGTCAACCACAACTTCTTCTTCATTAGCATCACTTCCTGTGCTTTTATTATCATAATCCTCTTTGGCCATAAGCATGAAGTCATTTAGTTTATCTTCACAGGAAGAGTCACTATCGGTGTCTTCTGAGGAGTCATCATTGTTTACACATAAGCTTTTATTTTTATCAAATCTTTTGGATTTGTGCTTCTCTTCACCTTCAGAGTTATGGTCCTTCTTCTTGTGTGGACACTTATTTGCGAAATGACCTATCTTACCACAGTTGAAACATTTGAAGGGCAGCTTACTTTTGTATTTGCCTGATCCCTTTTTCAGTCTTCTCACAAATTTTGATTCAATTTCATCAGGCTCAGAATCCTCATTCTTGTCTGCTTTAAATGATGCTTCTCTGGAGGTGGGTTTATCTTTAACTATTCTTATTTCATATGCAGTCAATGTTCCTAGAAGTTGATCAAACACCAAGGCTTTTAGATCATTAAGTTCTTCTATAGCAGAGACCTTCGGGTTGAACCTATCTGGTAGAGATCTCAAAACTTTCTGAACTAAGGAGGGTTCCTCAATTTTTTCACCAAGTGCTTTCATTGCATTTACCAGTTCTTCAACTCTTAGAAAGTACTTTCCAACAGTTTCATCATCTTTCATATTTAGCTATTCAAACTATACTCTGTAGGTTTGAAGCTTGGCGTCCTTTACCTTCTCATTACCTTCATAACTGCTAATGAGTTTGTCCCACATTTCTTTGGCACTTTCTAAGTGCATAACTTTTACAAATTCTGCCTCTGCAAGCCTGCTCAGGATAGCATTCATAGCCTTAGCATTGAAGCTAAATTCTAGCTTGTCATCCTTATTAGCTAGTACAACTGGCTTTACAGAACCAGTCTCTACCACATCGCAGACATCTGCACCTAAATCCATTATGTAGGTTCTCATTCTAACTTTCCAGAAGGCATAGTTTGTTCCATTGAATAGAGGGGCCTTATTGGTTAAAGTTCCTTCATGGATTGACATGTTTAAGCTCTAGGATCTACCCTTAGATAAAAGGGGCCTGCTCTAATACCAATTGTTGGACAACTGAGAGGGTGGGGGGGAGCGAGGCGGTGAATCAGTTGTTACTTGTGCTTAAACAATTATATCCATTTAAAAATTCATTGCAGAACTTCTCAATGATGATCACAATAAATACGCAGTAGAGTATTCAACATCAATCACACACATATATAATATAGAGACAGATATTCCTGAGGAAACCCATAAAGGGTGAAAAACTCTTCTTCTTTATATGATAATTATTTTTTGTACATTATCAATCTTATGAGAACCAACTCATAATGAGGCTACAACCTCTGTTTTGCAAGTTGCTACTTGCTGAGAGCACCAACTCTCTGATTTCTCTAGCACCAACTCCCTCACTGTTCCAGCACCAACTCCATCGAAGCACCAACTTCTAGTTACACAGGCACCGACCTGTATATCAGAGAACACTTGTTCTCCCTTGCACCACCCTGCCACCCTGATTTCTCTAGCTTCAATCAGATGGAAGATACAACTCCCCTGTGTTCAAGCACCCACTTGAACCTCTGAGGAAAATAGTCCTCCCTAGCACCTCCCTACCACCCTGATTATAAATCTTTGCTACTAAAACTTATTACAGTGATACAATGTTTATCAATGGCTTACCAGTTTCATCATTGTTCTTCTACACTGCTATGCTCTGCCTGCATCAGTGTCTTCCTGCACACATTCCTTGTGCTTTTTGTTCTTTTGTCTTCTATGCTCTATGTGCCATGTCCCTTCTATGAACCATTCCTCTTCTGTGCATTTCATCTGCTGCACCTTGTCTCCTTCTTCACCCCTAAATCATTCTCAACAACAACACCCATCTCTTCTCTGTTCTGCATTTTTATAGTCTCTGTGTGCCTTGTGCATGTTGCATGCGCTATATTTTCACAGCTCCACCGATCTTCACTATGGGATGTGCATGGCAATTTTGCGTTGAGTCCTCTGCCAGTTCATCCTCGCAGGGCTTCATTCTCACTGCCAGTTACCTCGACACTCTGGTAGAAACCATCAGTGGTCTCTAGTAGTTACACCGGAGAAAGAACTAGCGTGAGCTACTGCTTTCGTGCCTTTTCCCTTTCTAAGAAAAACTTCACAGTGTGCGCTAGCTCTTCTGGCCAACCCACTTCCTTTCACATGACCGTCGGCCATGGCCAAGGGCTTGTTCAAAAGGTATTTCACGATTTCGTGTATCGCTTCAACGACCAGGATCATTTCGCAAATTCACGAGCTTTCGTCATGCCTGATCAACGGTCCAGAGCAATCCTCGATCCAACGACTAAGATTATTTCGTGATTTCACATATCGGGAGTTAGAGTGGTTAGGAGCCTCCTTCCTTTGACATTTCAGTCAGCGAAAAAACTATCGCTTGCCACGTGTCCCTCTTGGATCAACGGTCAAGATTTTATCATGATTTCACAACTTCACAAGCCTTCGTCGTGCCTGATCAATGATCCAGATCAATCCTTGATCCAACGACTAAGATTATTTCACGATTTCACATATCGCGAGTTCAAGAGGTTAGAGCACTCCTTCCTTTGACCTCTTAGTTAGTGAAATGTTGATCTGTAACCACGTGTCCCTCCCGAAGATGAACGGTCCTCCTGCTTTCGAGATTTTGTAAGCCTGCTTCTCCTTGCACTATAAAGAACGTGCAGGTTCTCCTAGATCCAATGACGGTCGGACCTCGCGCTCGGATCTAATGCCCGAGATCTATTCTCGTCTACTGTGCGCTACTCCTCTCTGAATTCATATCTGACGGTCATCGGGGATTTTGAATGAGATCCAACGTTCACTGTTGATCTTCACAGTTGATCTTGCCATTTCCATACCATCATCGTTCTGCTGATCGTTCTGATCTTTTCCATCAATGACAAACACACATACTCTGCCTCTGTCTGAAGCCATGCCATCATATTATAGCGACAAAATTACATCATTGTACTCTTTCAAAACTTTGGTTAAAAAACAGTGCCAAACTACATATCAATTACAAAGCCTATCTATTTCTTGATGTCGTAAACTTTGTAATATATGTCTAGAATTCTAACAACCATAAAAAAACATGATACTTAATAGAAAGCATGACAACTAGGATCTTCTAGATCTACATTTCATGGGATAGATCCCTACTTCACTATCTCCATGTATTCAACAAGCTGGTGTGCAGTTTCCCCGAGTTGACTTCACTGACAGTGTTTGGTTGGAAGACAATGTTTGGTTGGAAGTCCCTGACTGATCTCTCTTGCTCAAATTTAGAAATATGTTTCTGAGCAAGTTACATTATGCTTCAAGGACAATGATTTGTTTCTTCTGTTGAACAAGAGTCCCCACGATTGATGCAAACTGAGAGGTGACCTAGTGGTCGTTATCATGGATTTTTGAGAGCTTCAATGGATAAAATATAAGATTTCACCATGTTATTCATGAGATGGCAATATATATTGGCGAGGAGGAGAATTGTTTATTCAAGGCAAGCCAAAGGCTGCACAATTTTCCAACGATTCACAATGAGGTAGGATTCGTCTTAGCTGGCAACGCCGATGTATTCGACAAGGCCCTTTACACCATGGACCGTAGTAGATAAGTCTCCAGTTCAAACCTAACAGCTTTGACTATGCTTATTCTGATAACATGTTGAGCAATAGTTTGGAGGATTTGCAGGTTGGGTTCATGCGGGTTAAGAATAAAGAGCCCAAGGTGGATATATACAACAAATATTTGGCAACATTTTCTGAGTCCATTAATGGGAGTCGCTTGCCAGAAGAGTATGCCAATGTCAAAAGAATTATAATAACAAAATGCAAGACAATGGAAAGGGTTCGAAGCCCAAGGCTGGGGAGATGGAGAGAAAAGCAACGGTTATTGAGATACAACCAAGAAATAAGGTCGAGCAGGACTCGAGAATAGTGTGCTTATCTCAGTTGACAGGAGGTAAATATCGTCACAGTAAAGTCTGCACAACAAAAGGACTTCATGACAGAAGGGTTAGGTTGTTTGGTCCTACGACAATCCAATTATATGACCTACAAGACAGACTATGCCTGGAGCAGCCCAGTATGGTTGTGGACTGGTTAATTAAGGCTTCCAAATCAGCGATAGATGAGCTTACCATACAAGACGCAGAAATGGCTTATGCTTCTGCAAGTAACTTGACTCAGCTAACTTCCTCAAACTGTTCCAATGTCGAGTATTGTATTGGATCGCCTGGAGAGAGTGCAATTGTTGTTGCTGCATCTGGTCTCACGACGTTTAGAGTTGGGCTTAGCTCTCCAAAATCCCAAGGGATGGATTCTCATAATTCTATTAGTGGAAAGGCTATATCCACTATGAATCTGAAGGAATCAGACTTGGAAAGAAGCAACAACAACACCTCAGATGGTAGCATCAAGGGATTAATTGAGCATACATCCAATTGTTCGATGTCAAAGTCAGCGGCTTCCAGGAGAGAGGCAATATTAAAATCAAGGGAACGAGCGAGGAGGGAAATCGGCCTCAGCCCAAAACCTTGTTGGATCTCCATCGGCCATCCAACAATTGAACTCGATGAAGCCTTCTTTAACCAATCTCCTTAAGAGCTCTTTTATTTACCATATGCTTCCATTGGAGTCCCATTACAACAAAGATGATAACCCATGTGGGACTCATACTCAGGTGTTGTCTGAGATAGACAGTGTACAACAACTATGGGGTTATAATAATATGCCATCTTACACAGACTTGTTATTTACCAAGGATTCTCATCCGCTTCAAAACATGCCTTATTATTCCACATCAACACTCCATTAGGAATTTTGGCATTTTGGTTCCACGTTTGTTCCCACGCTTTCTAACGATATACATTTTTCGACGTCAAGCCTCTTTGGTAGGGGACCCCTTCAGTGCAATTCGTCTTCTCTTACAAATAATCCATCTTTATACCATGCTCAGAACAATGCCTATCGTGAAGCCTCTGCAAAAGCAACACATGATTTCGAGAAACACTCTTCGATATTTTCTTCAGTGTTTCCTTCCCTACTTTGGGGTATTTCTTTATATTACTTTGTGGTACAAATCCATCTTCTCTTGATATCTTTTGTAATATAACTAGTGAGATGACTTGACACACATTGTTTGGCGACCATGAAAAACGGGCCATCTAAATAATCTTTATGTTGAATATTCCAAATAACGAGGGTGGCACATAAATGCCAAGCCATATGATAATTCATTCATTTCCATATTTTGTTTGGATATAAAACAACTGAATAATAAAGCACTTATTTATGGAAGCAATAGAAAGGGCAAAGACTCGAATCAAGGTTGGGTTGAAAATTATTAAAAATAAAGCACGTGTTTATGGAAGCAACAAAAAAGGCAAAGACTCGAATTAAGGTCAGGTTGAAAATTATTAAAAACAAGTTAATTTATTTATTTAAAAAAAAAAATCAATGCTTATATGGTTGGCTATTACTAATTAAGAAACTAAGAAATGGGAATCCAAGTCATTTTGAACTAATTAAGTTAAATAATAAAAACAACTCAATGGTATGGTTTGCTATTACTAATTAAAAAATTAAACAACTAAGTTAAGTATTTTACACTAGTAACATGGAAAAACTTATTAGATACTTATTTTGTTTCGATGCATTTTATTTGAAATCCATTCTATGTAAAGATCAACAAAGCTACACCAAATATCAAGTACCAAACGCACACACAAAACAATCATTAAGTGCATACACAAAACAATCTCGATGAAAAATGACTCTGTACCATGTGCACATAGAGATACTTCTATCAATGTGAGAAATAGGAAAGCAATGATGTGAGATTTAATTGTTCATTCATGCCCATTTTCATAGGAATATTGTTTTTAGTTCAACTAAAAATTCATCCAGAAATGTAATTTCAATTTAGTTCAAGTTTCATCCATAGTTTTTAGAAGACTTAAATCCTTGAAAATTAAAAAAAAAAAAACATGGTTTGGCTCGAACTTTTTCTTTGGTGATTCATAAAATTTGAACATAGGTAGTTGAAAAGGAGATGATTTCATGTCCTCTTTTAAAGCTCCAAAAATAAATGGGGTGAACCACGTTGAGATATTTAATTCTTTTAATATATATGAAAAATATTTTGGTTTCCATAAAAAAACCTATGAACTATTTTAATTGGTTCACATTTCACTATTCAATATTTCACCTCTACTCTTCAAAGCTTAGGTTCACTTTTTCAACTTTTCAATTACTACAAATATTGAGACAAATATCTAGGATACATGGTCAATAAGAGGCACCAAACCATAGAATGAGAATAAAAGAAGGAATGAAACCACGAGGTTGTGTCCTCTCACATCCCTCTTGGTTTCACTCTCACCTTATTGTTTAAGTGAAGTGCCACATTGAGCAACAAACATGATATATTCACATACTACAAGAATTGTACGAATCTAAATCGCTTTTCATGCACAATCAAACCCCTGATAGAGTAAAAAAAAAAAAAAGTGTAGAAAGTACTATTTGATATATACAACTAATCAAAGGATGGTGATGTTTTATAGAGGTTTTATTCTTTAAAATTGTCGTAAAGTTTAGTAGTTCAAAGCATTGGAGCATTACCATTGAATGCTTATAGGGAAGACGAATGTGTTAAAAGCTTGTTGAATGTATTTTTTTTGTTTGAGATGGGGCAATTCAATGTTTGGATATAACAAGAAGCACCTAGTTCCTGTGAGTGCAGGGAACACCCTTTTTTTATTTTTGTGCAATGTGGCCTATCGATCTCATATGACCCCATATTTTTCGACCTCTATCAACTACTCGCAACAATATCCAAATATGCAACAATGACTTTCAATTTCCTTCTAATCCGTTAGTCCTCAAGAGATCTCCTGTATATATCACCACCTCTCCATCACATATGCCCACCAAATATCCATTAATGATTAATCAATTGAAACCTCTTTTGATTAGTACCAAACATGTAACTAAAGTCCACATACAATTGAATAAGAAATAGATGGAACCTATTAAAGAGTTTCTATATTGGCTACTCATAAACCATCCAAAAAAATACATCTCCTTTCTTTGGGCAATATAACCACTCATATTCACTTCGGCATGCCCTTTCCCCAACTTGGGTATGCTAGTTATTTTTTATTAAAAAAAAAAATACATAATATAAAAANCCTTGTACTTTTATTTATAAGTTTTCCAAAAACATTTGATAGAGTTTATGATAAACAATGACTTCACCATTTCATACAATGATCGGTATAGGCAACTACACAAGTAATATAATGCAAAACTATTCATGGCCACTATCAACTATACATCAAAGCATTAAACATTATTTTTTTTTTTAAATTCTTTTGGAATTTATGTTCACAATAAGAGTGTGATTCTATATAATTTTGTGTTAAGACAGACTAATTTATGTAACTCATTAAACATTAATATTTTCTAATTTATGTAACTCATTAAACATTAATATTTTTTTAAAGTTTCTTTTGAAATTTCTATTCATGGTAAGAGCGTGATTCTATATAACTGTCTGTCGAGACATACTCAACTTTTTGTAACTCTGTGTTAATGTGTAAAGAAAGATCTGTAGATCAAGTCAATTTATTACTTGGACTGTGGATATCCATGATGGTTGAGGAAAACTCCAAACTTAGATAGTTTGGTGATCTTCAAACACAAGTACAACAAATGCAAAATACCTCACATCCATTTTGTATACAAAATTTTACATATCTCTATTTTGATTTGCACTCTTGCGTTAGGAACACATTTAGTTTCAAATCTCATTACTCCTCAACAACAAATATAGAAATAAAAATTGCATGTCAATCCTTTCCCGCTAAGAAAAATTCACGATACCTTGGTAACATCTTAACAAACATTATTAAATTACAAGCTCTATTAACATCTCAACAAACATTCTTAAATTACAAGCTATACCAAATTATTAAGTAATGTTAGAATCCTAAAATAAATTACTTTTATAAGTAAGTAATGTCAGAAATTAGGATACTTAACTAGATTACTACTTGTATAACAACAACATAGCCAATAAAAAATTAGCACAAAATATATTTTTAGAAACTACTAATAGATAACAGCAAAATCCCCATGAAAAGGCAACATAACCCTATGATATAGATCAACATCGGATCAGATTTGTAGTATTGGCATCATAGAAATCATTAAAAATGAAAACCCAAAAAGAATTGAGCCCTTTCATCTTTGAACCAATAAACTGTTTACACTCTAACCAATTCAAAAGTTATTGGTTGGTGTATCCTTTGCTTGCTGCTACACACTAGATTATAGTGAACATAAAAGAGATTCAAACACGATGTACAACATCTTAAGAGTTATATTATGTACTTAAGTTTGTTTCTTACTTCTATTATGCTCACCAATTATTCCGCACAGGGAAGCAATCCATTCATAAAATGATGAAACAGTTTGTGTTTTTTCACAATATTGGAAATCAACTTAGTTTGTGTTTTTTCACAATATTGGAAATCAACTTGGTTGCATTGTGGCTATCACTACGCACATAAAAGCTTTTAGTGATCCCTTATAACAGTGCCAAGGCTTGTCTCTTGATAAGACCAAATGAAATAGCTAACTTTTTAACGTAACTGTTGAGAATGTGTCCCTTCTCCCTGGGACTGACAAAATTTTTGTCTTGGGTGCATACCTTGCCTCTTGTATCTACCCAACAAAGTTCTTCAGCATTGCATAAATGTTCTCTGGTAAAGGGAGTGATCTATCTCCAACAATTTATCTGAATCGAACATCCCAATTTTTTTTAACCCCTGTTCTTTTATCACCGATATCACCTTCACTACATCATCCCATCTCACAACAACAACATACAGATATTCAAAAGTGAAACATCTCCTAGCAGCAACATACAGATATTCGAAAGTGAAATATAATAGGCAACATTTTAACGGTGTAATTCAAAATGATGTTCAACTACACATTCAAACAACATAATGTTATAGTGAAATTATAGCATTATATTTATGTTTATACATTCACATAGCCTAATTCTATTAATTCTGTGATACTTTTAAAAGACTACAAATCTTGTAATATCACCATTTCCACGCTTGTGCAGCACAGAGACAGTGCTCAAAATTTGTCCAAACGAAGTCCCCTACAATAGAAAAATCTCTCAACAATCTGAAGAGCAAATCTGACCCACAAAAGCTTGTTCAAATATTCAAGCAATCAGCAGAGGAGCGGAGGTTCTGCCGCCTCCGAGCTGTGTACGAAGCTACTGTGAAACAATTGGCATTCGCCAAACAATTCGACGTCATTGAAGAAATATTGGACCACTCATTGCAGGTAAGAGAACCTTGTTGACAGTTTCATTAATCATATTGTTATGCTCTATGGTGTAACAATTCAACGTCATTGAAGAAATATTGGACCACTCATTGCAGGTAAGAGAACCTTGCTGACAGTTTCATTAATCATATTGTTATGCTCTATGGTGTAGCAGGAACGCCTCAACATGCCATTAAAACCTTCAATCAAATTAAAAGTCTCAATATTTCACCCGCTGTCAAGTCCTTTAATACCTTACTCGATGCCCTTATTGAATCTAAAAACCCCAAATTGGCTCATGATTTCTATAAAGGCATAGATAGCTTGGATGTATCAACAAACTTGAAAAGTTACAATATTGTAGTTAAGGCTATTGGTGAAATGAATGAGCGCGAGTCTGCATATTCATTCCTGGATGAAATGAGAAAACATGGATGTAAATCTGACACTTCTACCTATAATACTATCTTATGGGCCTTGTACAAGCAAGGGAAACACAAGGAGGCCGATTATCTTTTGGACAAAATGTCCGGATCTTTCCCTCCAGATGTAGAACATACAACATTAGGATGCGCAACCTCTGTGGATGCCATAAAACTAGCAATGTCGAAAAGCTTTTGGATGAAATGGTTTCTAAAGGATTGAATCCGAATATTATCCACTTCAATACACTCATAGCTGTTTTTGGTAGGGACAACAATAATATGACAGAGACAAAGAGGATTTTTTCTGATATCTCTTGTAAGGGGTGTGTTCAAGGTGCATTGACCTATTCCAACTTCGTTTATTTTCTATCAAAGGGCGGGCATTTTGACAGAGCTTATGAGTTCTGCATGCGTAAAAATTTGATGCCCAATCTCAAGATTGCAAAGATGCTTATTGATGCCCTTGTAAAAAACAATAAGGTTGAAAATGCCCATGAGGTGATCGAGGGAATGAATAAGCTCCATGCATCTTACCATAAGGAGTTGGAAAATTTCTCATGAGCAATCTCAGTGTTAGGAGGGCAGACCCCTCCCCTGGCAGAGCTGTAAGAGAGAAGAAGCAATCCAAACACGGCTGCCCCAAGTCAGCTCAACAGAACTATAAGTTCCCATAAGTTCTCTACCCTATCGCTTACCTGAGCCCAGCACCAATCGCTATCCAATCACTAGGAGCTGGTCATGAGAGGCCCAGAGCTTGATTGTTGGCATTTTCTCATCAACATTTTTAGCACACGAGTCTTCAAATCTTTCTTTAAGAAGATTGAAAGCTCCTTCGTTTATCCATCAAATACATGTTTTAGTCCATAGTGATTGAGGAGAAATCTAGGAGAAATCATGTGATATCAGATCGAACTTAATCTTTGTCATGCTATTGTTCAGAAATTCATAGAGCTATTTCACAGAAAATCTATTTAGTGGATCGAATCGAGAAACTCTCCCACCATTGGTGCACGTACGTTGGTAAATGAGGTAAACTACTAGCTATGGATCTGGGACTATATATGGCTCCAGGCAAGGTGATGCTTCCCCTCAATAAACTTGGTGGGAGGGTGATTGGCAAAAGCAAGATCTGAGAGAGAATGTGAGAATGTTTTGGGATTTTATCAATAGATGTAATAACATCTTCCCAAATAGGCGCTCCCACGGGCAACATGCAACATCTACAGACAATAGAAAGCTTTTCCCGAATACACATCCACCAAACATGGAGACGTTTTTAGGATCGAACGGAACAAACCGGGTACCTGACCTGGGTGCTTTCAAACAGGTTTTATACTACACCAGAGGATAGTAGTACCTTCAGTAAGCAGAGGAATAGGAATAACAATAAATTTTACTTTGACAATGGCTGGAACAAGCACTGATCCTATCCTATGCGGTTCGACTTCAACTGCTGCTATCTTTACCTCTATGGGCTTAGATGCTTCTGGTGTTGTTAGATTTTTTTCCTTGTATGTTCATAGATATTTATTCGTATATAATTTGTCAATATGCAATAATGTAAGAAGCAGAAACTGGAGAACATATTAAGCATGTATTTAAATTGAAATGGATTCATTACAGATAATATTGAACAAACTGGTACTCTAAACCTTTTAATCATGAACATGTTTTCTTAACCAAAGTACCAAATTGAAAATAACCTAGATCTCTCATAAGAGTTTGTTGTTAGTTGTTAGAGTAGGGAATGGATTCATTCACCAATATGAATAAATCCAATATACTAACTAGCAGTGAGAGGATAAAAAAACTCTTTAAACTTCATATTCATTTATCAATACAACTCAATTTAAAACACTAAAAATTTATTCGAAAAACAACCTTATCAATTTTTAAATGTAGGGAAACCTACTTATCACATGAACAACAAGCACAACTAGGATTTGAAACTCAAAAAACTTCTTTTACATGTTCTAATTTCCTTATATACAATAAGCATTTCTTTTAAATGTTCTAATTTCCTTATGTACAACAAGCATAGCTAGGATTGGAAACTCAAAAAACTTCTAACTTCTTTGACATTTTTAATTTCCTTATGTACAAAAAAGCATAGTTAGGATTGGAGAAACTCAGAAAACTTCTTCATCATATTCCAATTTCCTTGTCTATTTTAGATGATCCTATAAGCATATATCATCCTTCACTCAGGGTCTTCAGAATATCCCTACAAAGTAGTTTCTCGTGACAATTTATGGCATTTGAGGTTAAAAGTGAGTCTATAGTCTAACACACTATCATGCACACAAAGATAATTAATGCATCAAGATATTCCCTCTAATAATTATATTAATCAAGTTATTCCCTTTAATAATTCTTGAAACTAAAAATTATTTCTATCACTTTAATCATTTAAAACAAATACAAAACTCTTGATGTATTTAATAAAGCAAGAGTGTAATGCATTTAATTATAGATATTTNTGCCATGGCCTGTGCAATGTCTATTGCTATATTCAACCTTTGAATCAAACTCAAACCACTTTCCTCTTCTCCATCGGGGTATAACCACTTCTCCAAGCTTCCATTTGGCATTAATGGAAATATTAAAGCTTTGATTTGGAGGTTTGAATAAGAGGTTATGATTCTAATCAAATTTCGATGTCTAACTCTACCCAAAACTTTGCACTCCCTATTAAAATTCTTGTGAGCCCCTTCATTTTCCAGATTAAGAAGCTTGACAGCAATCATTGTGCCATCATTCAGAACCCCTTTGAACACTTTCCCAAAACTACCAACTCCTAACAAGTTGGCATCACTGAAGTCATCTGTTGCAGTAATGAGCTCTGCATAGGAAATTCTTCGATGCCCCACATTTAAGGATGTCTCAACCTCTCTAAGAGTATGTCTCTTGTG
Organism: Picea sitchensis; assembly: GCA_010110895.2. NCBI lineage: Eukaryota > Viridiplantae > Streptophyta > Pinopsida > Pinales > Pinaceae > Picea > Picea sitchensis. Next base: position 83,506 of record SNQJ01S0027843.1, read on the forward strand.
ATTTTGTGTCCACAAGATTCCCATAAAGAGACACAATACAACAATGGCTATCACTGCAACAACAGGTATGATGACTCTTTTCAAATGCAAAACACTTTTATGTTTGTGAGTAGAGCATGGTAACAAACCTACCCAAGGTCCACAGAGACCAAGATTTCCCATAAACGCAGTGGCACCAAGCTCTTTGAAAACTCCACTTCTAGGGACTTCTCCTGACAACTTGTTGAATGAAAAATTCAAGTGGTGGAGCATTTTGAGATTTTCCAATGACTCGGGTATTCCACCCGACAAATTGTTGGAAGAGAAATCCATTTCTTGAAGACTCTGAAGTTCACCGAGCGAAACTGGAATTGGACCATCAAGGGCATTGTAGGAAAGATTCAAGTATTCTACTTCACTGCAGCTCCCCAATGCACTTGGAATGTAACCAGTTAACCCATTTGCAGAGATATCTATAGCTCGAAGCATAGTCATCTTGGTCAGTCCCAACGGCATAGGGCCTTGTAATAAATTATTGGACAGGTCGAATAAGAAAGCTAAATTTGCAAGGCCTGCAACCTCTGGAGGTATATGCCCACTTAGCTTGTTGTGTGATAGGTCTAGCAATAGTAAGTTCACACATTTCCCTAGACTTGCAGGTATATTACCTAATAACTGATTTAGATGAAGATCAAGATATCTTAGTTGTTGGAGATGGGCAATAGAATCAGGTATTATTCCAGAGAGATTATTTTGAACAAGGGACAATAAACCTAAGCTTTTGAGTTGCCCAATTTCAATGGGGATGTTTCCTTGTAAATTGTTGTCTCCCAAATATAACCTCTCGAGCTTTTGAAGCATATTAAGTGAAGAAGGGATTGACCCTGTAAAAGAATTAGAGTCTAAATCAAGCAAATTTAAACTAGTTAGGTTTCCAATCTGTGGAGGTATTTTTCCTGCTAATTCATTACGGCCCAAATTCAACCAGTAAATTTTAGAGAGGCGGCCTATAGAAAAGGGCAAACGTCCCGTGAAATGATTATAGTCTAAATCCAACGATTGTAGATTGGAACAGTTAGTAAGAGCACTAAGAACGGGCAAGGTCGTGGTGCTGCCGCTAGTGAGTTGATTTTCTTCTAAGTCTAGCCAATAGAGATGCTTCAACTTACCAAACTCCGTGGGCGCTACACCGCTGAACTGGTTAATCCCTAATTCGATCAGTTGAAACTTAGTACAATTGAAGAGGGAAGAAGGAATGCTGCCACTCAGCTGATTATCGGAGAGATAGAGTCTCGTCAATTGGGTGTTCTTGCTACACAACTCCGCTGGAATGTTACCAGTAAGCTGGTTAAAAGCTAACCCGAAATCCTGAAGATTGGTGCAGTTAGACAAGGAAGATGGAATTTGACCTGTGATATGGTTTCCGCCCATACCTAAAAAGATCAGCTGGGTTAGCATACCCAGTTCCGAAGGAACACTCCCGTTAAGGTTGTTGTAACTCAATCCTATGGACTGCAAAGAGGACATGTTTCCTAAGCAGGCCGGGATTGTACCCGTCAGATTGTTATGGGACACAGTCAATTTCCGTAAACTGCGGCAGCCACCAAGAGTGGGCGGAATAGAACCTTGGAGATGATTACGAGACAGGCGAAGCATCTTTAAGCGAAAGAGGCTTCCCAATTGATAGGGAATGTGACCGTGGAAACTGTTATTGTAAAGGTCGAGAACTCTAAGAAAGGAGAGATTGCCGAGAAGAGGAGAGAGAGTACCTTGTAATCCCACGCTTTCAAGATTGAGAGAAACCACTCTTGGTCTGCGGCGACTGCATGTGATGCCTGTCCAGTTGCAGAAGGAAACATTTGGTTTCCAAGTAGTGGATAGTGGAGAAGGAGTAATTGCAGACATGAATCCCAGCAGAGCCTCGTGATCAGAAGCATTGCTGAGATGAGGATGGCGAGGATTCGATAAGTGAAGAGTGGAGAAGACAAAAGGGATGAGAAGGATAATCAAATAAAAGAAGAAAAGAGAAGGAACGTAACAGATTTCCATCTCTGCAAAGGAAATATAGCAATCGGTGCTATGCCAAAACCATATAACAATCGCTGCTATGCCATGCAGGAGAGTTTTCATTTAATTTATAGAAACGTAGATTCATTTTTAACCTCATATAAATGTTTTGTATATATCTTTTCGGTGACACAATTTAAAAAATAGTCACCAGAATTAATGAGATTTTTCACAAGAATTAATGAAATTTTCAAAATATGAAAACAATGTTTGAAAGGACAATAAATTCTCGAATATGAAAACGTAAATATTGAATATGAAAAGAATATAAATTCTCGAATATGAAAGGACAATGAATTTAGAATAGTAAATATTCAACTACCATTCACGCTGTTTGAAAGCTCCATCGGTTCCACTCTCCATCGGCCCGCCGCCCCGCGTGAAAGTTTTGAATGGAACCATTCACGCGGGCACGACTTTAATATTCAACTACCATTCACGCGGCGCACATCTGACATATCACCTCAACCGCACCACGAGAACGTTATCTTTGAACTTTGAATATTAGCAATAGATTGGTGATATTTCACTTTAAAAAGCTATTATCTATTTAACTATTTTATGTTAACTATTTAAAGAAAAAGAAATATTTCTAATAACGATTATCTTTATTTTGAATTTGTTATGTTTTTTTTTAAAGAATAGTGGATGTTATTATTTTAATGTTTTTTAAGTATAAATTATTAATATTTTTATAATATAAATACCTTTAATAAATATTTATTAAGTATTAATAGCATAAATGTATTTAATTTCTATTAGTTTTTAAGCTGATTAAATACACATTTTTTAATTTTTAAAATAAAGTATAAAAATAAATTAAATATATATTTTAATGATTTAAAAATAGGCTAACCTCTTAATAGAGGATGATTTTTTTATAATCATAAGAAAACATCGTCATCTTTAAATCTTTGAAAACACTATGTTTGAATTTTGAATAGGCATTAATTGAGAAGATAAGACTTTTAGGATCTGAAATCCTACATGTCAACACTCGAGGGCCACTCGTGGGTCTAGGAGTGGAAGCTAGGATGACTTTTTTATAATCATAAGAAAACATCATCATCTTTAAATCTTTGAAAACACTATGTTTGAATTTTGAATAGGCATTAATTGAGAGGATACTACTTTTAGGGTGAGATATTTAAATAGTATTTAAATTATCTTGTTTTTTGGGGTAATTTGTCTTAAAGATAGTTGGAACTATGTTGGAAGTTAGAGTTGTTGGAAACATGCCAACAAATTTCCCAACATGCACATGCATGCATCGATATTTAGAATGTGCATGCATGCACTCTTTTGTGAACAGATTGTGTAACTGGTGTATCTAATTATAATCAATTAGTCTCATTGTTTGAGAGATGTTATATATACAAGCATACCCATAGAGGTGAAGTGAGCAATGAGCACTGTGTAGTAGAGTGTGTGAGCAAGACACAATACTGTGGAGTACAGTGTGTATGTGTTGGCTATTGTAATTCTCCCTTGAATAATAAGAATACCGACTATCATTGCCCAGTGTTTTTTTCCCGCATTGGGTTTCCACATAAATCAATGTGTCAATTGTGTGATTGTTATTGTGTTTGATTTGTTGTTCTCGGTTTTATGCTTCGTAGTTGCTCTGTTTTACTTCCTCTACCCAACAAGTGGTATCAAAGTAGGTGAGTCAAGCCGAACAAATCTGCATGAGTTCAAGAAAGCCATTAGATGAAATCTAGTGTGTGAGAGCGACTTCTTACTGAACTTGCACGTGGAAGATTCGATCTAAGCACTACAAGAGCTCAATTCGTGTGTTGCATGCATGCACAAAACTCAAGGTATTATGAAAGTGGACCTTTTTTTTATCCATAGATAATAAGAGGATCGCTTTGGTAAGAGGATGGTCGTGGTAAATTAATGGATGGAGTATGTTATAATATTTTATGGAGGATCGTTTCTTTTTTTAAGTGGGTGGAATTATTTGAAGAGTATCACCCTTTTTTATTACAAGGTAAGAGGTGGACCCTTTATGTTTTGGTAAAAGGTTTTGATGTACAAAATATTTATTAAATATTTTCTTTAAAATCTTTTAACTAATCTTTTTTTTGAGGTTTGAGGTTCAACTTTGAGTAAGAAAATTCTTCTATATTAAGGCTTGGTTTTATAAGCAGTGGTTTTGGAATTTTATGTTAATGGCGAAAGTGTAGAGTTTTAAGTTTGAGGTGGAGAAATTCAGTGGAAAAATTAGCTTTGCGTTGTGGAAGCTCAAGATGCGGGATTTGCTTGTGCAACAAGGATTGCAAAAGGTGTTGCCTAGAAAGATAAAGAAACTGACAAGCATGACAGATGAGGACTAGGAAGATCTAGATGCAAGAGCCCTCAGTACCATTCATTTGTGTCTAGCAGATGAACAAAAAGTGTTGATCACTTGAATGTTTTCAATACTCTGATTTGTCAATTATCTAGTATGTACATAACGTGCGAAGATGAGGACAAGGTGGTTACGCTATTGTGTTTGTTTCTTGAGTCTTGGGATCATCTAGTCACATCTATGTGATTCAGCTCAACATATGCCATTGATTATGACACTCTTGTGGGAGCTTTGTTATCTGAGGAGATGAGAAAAATATCCAATAAGGAAACCTCAATAGTAGAAGCAATGGTGGTCATAGGTCGATCTATAGGAGGGAAAGATAAAAAAGGTACAGCCAGGTCTAAGTCAAAAGACAATAAGGGTAAGGGAAAATGTTGGTTCTGTGGAAAATCTGGGCATCTCAAGAAGGATTGTTGGAAAAGGCAACAAGCATCCAAAGAGGACTCCACAAAAGAAGAAAATTCAACTACAAGTATGGTTGATGAATTTTGTCTATCTATTGTGTCTCACCACCTATGTTCACATATAAGGTGCAGGGTAGTGATGGTTGAGTCACCGTGGGAAAAACAAATTATATTTACTTTGGAATTGTAACAATAATTGATTGCATGTAAATGAGCATATGTCTGTAAGACCTGGATTGACATGCGTACCCCTGGTTTACCAGGTCACCTATGAAAAGTCTAGACATAGATTTAGGTAGATTGAATATGTGGGGGGGCATGTATGTTGGGTTAACCTTGACTCGATGAAAGAGTTAATGAGTTAAATATGGTTTTTAGGTCAAAGGATGTGGTTTTTCGGGTCCATGTTTTTTGGGTAGCCTATGGTATTGTGTCTATGGATTGCATGTAATGAAGCCTATAAAAGGCTTGGTGAACTCCATGTTAGAATGTGCTTGTTTAACCATAGACAATATCACTATTGTCACCCAACCATAGGCCGAAGCCACCCTCCGAGCACCTTTACCTTGACAGAGAGAAGAATCCTGGTAGAAAAACAATAGCCAAGCAAGGCTAATGCACCAAGAAAGAAGTAACCAAAGTTGATCAGAGAGTCCAACCCAGAAAGATAGAAACAATGGATTCAGAACTAGCGGCGACACCTTCTCTAGGACTTGCGCACAAGATTGGTAGACTGCAGTGCGCACAAGTGTCTCTCTGTGATTCTGAGAGTTGTGTGTAAAGTGAAGACTGGCGCCCTGTGTTTATACTAGCTATGGAAGACTTCTTGGGCCGACTTCTCATTCTGGGTACTAATTAATTCATATTAATTATCTCTCTTAGCCGACATCTCTTCTAGGGTTACATTCACTTCTTTTCTTGCTTCCAGAATATTCTAANTGGACCATCAAGGGCGTTGTAGGAAAGATTCAAGTATTCTACTTCAACACAACTTCCGAGTGCACTTGGAATGGAACCAATTAACCCATTTGCAGAGATATCTATAGCTTGAAGCATAGTCATCTTGGTCAGTCCCAACGGCATAGGGCCTTGTAATAAATTATTGGATAGGTTGAAATAGAAAGCTAAATTTGCAAGGCCTGCAACCTCTGGAGGTATGTGCCCACTGAGCTTGTTGTGTGATAAGTCTAGCAGTAGTAAGTTGACACATTTCCCTAGACTTGCAGGTATATTACCTGATAATTGATTTTGATTAAGATATAGATATCTTAGTTGCTGGAAAAGGGCAACAAAATTAGGGATTATTCCAGAGAGATTATTGCTCCTGAGGTCCAGGAAACCTAAGCTTTTGAGTTGCACGATTTCTGTCGGGATGTTTCCTTGCAAATTGTTGAATCCCAATGATAACCTCTCAAGCTTTTGAAGCATATTAAATGAAAAAGGGATTGACCCTGTAAAAGAATTGTAATCTAAATCAAGAAGATTTAAACTACTTAAGTTTCCAATATGTGGAGGTATTTCCCCTACTAATTCATTACCGCGCAAGGTCAACGTGTAAAGTTTAGAGAGGCGGCCTATAGAAAAGGGCAAACGTCCGGTGAAATGATTATGGGATAAATCTATTAATTGTATGATGGAACAGTTAGTAAGAGCACTAAGAACGGGCAAGGTCGTGGAGCTGTCGCTAGTCAGTTGATTGTTTCCTAAGCTTAGCCAATAGAGATGCTTCAACTTACCAAACTCCGCGGGCGCTACACCGCTGAACTGGTTAACCGATAAATCGATCAGTTGAAGCTTAGTACAATTGAAGAGGGAAGAAGGAATGCTGCCACTCAGTTGATTCATGCCCAGATAGAGTTCCGTCAACTGGGTGTTCTTGCTACACAACTCCGCTGGAATGTTACCAGTAACCTGGTTAAGGGTTAACGTCAATATGTGAAGATTGGTGCAATTAGACAAGGAAGATGGAATTTGACCTGTGATATGATTTTGGAACATATCTAAAAAGATCAGCTGGCTTAACATGCCCAGTTCGGAAGGAACACTCCCGTGAAGGTTGTTGTAACTCAATTGAATGTACTGCAAAGAGGACATGTTTCCTAAGCAGGCTGGGATTGTACCCGTCAAATTGTTCGCTCCCAAGGCAATGAATAGTAACTTGGGGATAACACATATTTCAGAGGGAATATTTCCTGTGAGATTGTTAAAGGACAGAGTCAAGTTCCGTAAACTGCGGCAGCCACCAAGAGTGGGCGGAATAGAACCTTGGAGCTCATTATGAGACAAGCGAAGCATCTTTAAGCGAAAGAGGGTTCCCAATTGATAGGGAATGTGACCGTGGAAACTGTTATTTCTAAGGTTGAGAACTCTAAGAAAGGAGAGATTGCCGAGAAGAGGAGAGAGAGTACCTTGTAATCCCATGCTATCAAGATTGAGAGAAACCACTCTTGGTCTGCGCCGACTGCATGTGATGCCTGTCCAGTTGCAGAAGGAAACATTTGGCTTCCAAGTAGTAGATAATGGATAAGGAGTAATTGCAGACATGAATCCCAGCAGAGCGTCGTGATCAGAAGCATTGCTGAGATGAGGATGCCGACGAGGAGATAAGTGAAGAGTGGAGAAAGCAAAAGGGATGAGAAGGATAATCAAATAAAATAAGAAAAGAGAAGGAACGGAAGAGATTTCCATCTCCGGCAAAGGAATGGATTTTGAAATATAAGAAGCTGCTATGCCAAAACCATACCATATTGGCGTGAGAGTTTTCATTTGCTTTATATAGACATAGACCTCATTGTTATCACCGGAATTAACGGGATTGATTCTCTGAATATGAAAAGAGTGTTTGAATATGGAAAATAATGGAAGGAACCTTTTTTGAATTTTGAATGGAAAATAATATTATTTAATAATAAAGAAAGGCGTCTAATGGGTGTTAAGAAACTATATTTAATCTCACATCGCTTATCAGTCAATAAGTGTTAAGACTTTTTTGAGAAAATTGCTTTATATTATTTTATAATAAAGATAGGCATGGGTCTGCAATCCTCCTTCCTAGAAATGCCTGTTCCGACCCATCGCTTATGAGTCAATAAGTCTTAGACTTTTTTCAGAAAATTGCTTTCCGATGTTTCAGTTGAAACATATCTTTATATTATTATTTTATAATAAAGATACGCATATCTCAAGAATATCTACACAATACATAAAGTCAATAACTTTTAGAACTTTTGTAAACAAAAATTGTTCATTAGTCAAAAGGTGTTAAAGATTTGCACAGAAAATTGGTTTCCGATGTTTGCACAGAAAATTGGTTTCCGGTGTTAAACCATAATATAAAGTTTGGTGTGATTGGTTTACCATTAAATTTGATGATTTCCCACCTCCTTCCTGACAACCAATCACTATTTAATATTAAAAATAAAGCATGATACTGAAAATCAATTACTATTTAATATTAAAAATAAAGCATGATAAGGACATTTGTTTTTTACAATTTTATAAGCATCACGCATGTATTGTCATTATGTATCATGGCCCTTTGCTCCATTGGAATATCCAATTGTCCTAACGTTCTATGTTGAGAACTTTTCACTAAATATGTATTCTAATTATCCTCAGATTTTATAGGGATACAACTTCAGAATCTATTTAGTAAATTTTAGGATTTTCTAGTGCAATTCTACATTGATTAGAGAAGTTATCTATTATGATTTTGTTTACTTTTTAAATTTATATTCATAAGAAGGTTTGTCTTAGAGTTTTCTCATAAAATTGCTTTCGAATGTTTCCGTTCAAACATATCTTTATATTATTATTTTATAATAAAAATACGCATGTCTCAAGAATATCTACACAATACATGAAGTCAATAACTTTTAGAACTTTTGTAAACAAAAATTGCTCATTAGTCAAAAGGTGTTAAAGATTTGCACAGAAAATTGGTTTCCGATGTTTCCGCCGAGACATATCCCACCATAATATAAAGTTTGGTGCGATTGGTTTACCATTAAATTTGATGATTTCCCACCTACTTCTTGAGAACCAATCACTATTTAATATTAAAAATAAAGTATGATACTGAAAACCAATTACTATTTAATATTAAAAATAAAGCATAATAAAGACATTTGTTTTTTTCAATTTTATAAGCATCATATGTATTGTCATTATGTATTATGGCCCTTTGCTCCGTTGGAATACCCAATTGTCCTAACGTCCTATATTGAGAACTTTTTACTAAACATGTATTCTAATTATCTTCACATTTTATAGGGATACAATTCAAAAATCTATTTAGTAAATTTTAGGATTTTATAGTGTAATTTTACATTGATTAGAGGAGTTATCTATTATGATTTTGTTTACTTTTTAAATCTATATTCATAAAAGGGTTTGTTTACAAGTTAATCTATTTAAGGATACCAAAGAATTTGTCTTTATCAAGGTTGGAATCTCCATTTTTCGCATAGCATAAGAACAATCCACAAAGGTCCTTGTATCAGAGACAAAGCATATATCCTAGCCATAATGTCTCCTTTCGAAGAGCACCTTAAAGTGAAGTCTTTCAAAAAAAACCCTCAACAGAGGCGAGAGCATATATCCTAGTCAAGAGGTCTCTTTATCAAGGAGTGCCAAACAGTGTTGTCTTTGCAAAAAACCCCTCAATATTAGCCGAGAGTCCTAGTGTAGAGGGGGATCCATAAAGGCCCAATGGTAGAACTCAAAAAAGGTGCCATTGTCTTCTTCTCTGATCATCCACTGCCCAGGAGCCAAGCTGAGTCCTTCTTTGGATAGTTGATCCACTTCTTCGTTCCTTTCCCTATAAACAAGGTGAATTTCAAAATCATCAAAAGTGTTTAAAATGATTTCCACTTCCTCGAGAATGGGTCTCAACATAATATTTTGACATCTGGCATGGTTTTGTACCCATCTGACTACTAATTGGGAATCCCCAAATATCTGAAGAGAAGTGACTAGTTTTTCTTTGGCAAAGAGTAGAAGCGGTTTCAAGGCCATAAGTTCTGCAAAATTATTGGATCCTGAGCCAAAGCACATTTTGATCTTGAACCTCAAGTTGTTAGAAATGTGTAGAATCACACCTCCCCTCCACATAAGTGATTTCTATTTTGGGATGCTCCATCGAAAAAGGCCCATGGCCTATGACTTCCCACTTTTTCTGTTCTCGTTGCTTTTTTTACTTTCCTTTTCCTGAGGATAGTGATCCAAGACAACTAAGACTTGGGTTTTTAATGATTCCCCTGGGATATTTTGATTAGTGAAATTTTTTTAATTTCTTACTAGCCAAATGCCTCAACAAATTATCGATGGTAGAGCTTTCAAAATAATAAACTAAATATATATTTATATAAAATCAACACAATTTTAACTAAACTCTTTTAAAAGATTTCAACACCACTCTTTTAATTGGTTTATAAAGTTTGAAACATAAATTACATTATAATTTAATTAATTCAAAATTATCCATATAATATTTATTTTTATAATTATAATTAACCAAATTACAATATATTTCTACTTAGCAAAAATATGATATTGAGATAGATATTAGATATTGAAATAATTTTATATGAGTATAAAGGTTAAATGTCGTCAAGCTTTCATTGCATCCCCATACAAAAATATGAAATAATTTTATATAAGTATAGAGGATAAATGTCGTCAAGCTTCCGTTACATTCCCATACAAATAGAAAAAAATAAAAATAGTAACGTAACAGATTTCCATCTGTGCAGAGGAATGGATTTTGAAATATAACAATCTATGCAAAGGAATGGATTGGCGTGAGAGTTTTCATTTAATATATAGGCATAGATTAAATGTTTTGTATATACCGGATTCAATGTTATTAATATGAAAAGAGTGTTTGAATTTGTAAATCACAACGCCGTTTTCATATTCTCTGAATATGAAAACGTCGTTTGAAATTTGAATGGAAACGTGACTGGAAGAGGGCAAGACTTTAACGAATTTAATATTCAACAACGATTCAAAGACGAAGAAACGTGACTGGAAACACACGGCATCAGTCATGTTAGTCTGTCCTCCTTTAAAAAATGATTATTTAATAATAAAGAAAGGCGTGTAATCAGTGTAAAGGTGTAAAGAAAGGCAGAAACTATATTTTAATCTCATATGGCTTATGAGTCTCAAGAATATTTATATCCTACAATAAAGAAATATTGCTATCCTATAATAAAGATAAAGATAGCATGTACGAAGAATATCTATATTTTAATTTCACTGTGTTCATTTTTACATTAAAATTAAATTTTACATTCAAAACTAAATTTTAAATAACAAAAAATAGTAATTAGTACGAAGAATATCTATATTTTAATTTCATTTGTATCTATTTTTACATTCAAAACTAAATTTTAAATAACAAAAATTAGTAATTTAGTATAGAATTATGTTGTCTCTACTAAAAATCCATTTGATAAAATAGTTAGACAACACCCTATAATTATAAATAAAGTTTGATGTGATTAGTTTATCATTAAACTTAATTCTCTCAATATGAAAATGATTTTTGAAATTTAAAATTTAAATGGAAAATAAGGAAAAGAGCAAGATTTTAACAAATTTAATAATCAACAATCATTCACCCATACACATGCCACATCACCTCCACTACATATTAAGTGGGGACTAACTTCTTTCATTTTCACTAATCAAATGTTGAAAATGATTTTTGAAATTTGAAATTTAAATGAAAAATAAGGAAAAGAGCAAGATTTTAACAAATTTAATAATCAACAATTATTCACGCGTACACATACACATCACCTCCACTACATATTAAGTGGGGACTAACCTCTTTCATTTTCACTAATCAAAATGTATGAATTGTAAAAAAATATTATCTTTAAAAAATAATATTAGACTTTTAAATATATGGTACAAGTCAATTTTGAAAGATAGTGTCATATTTTATTTTGAAAGGTTATTCTTTATTCAATGATTCTATATTGACAATTTAAAATAAGCTATGATTTTCATTTGAAAAGAAAAAAGAAGATCCAATGATAATGGGCATCTTTATTTTATTGTGTTATCCCTTTTAAAAGATAGTGGGTATCTTTATCTTCAAC
>SNQJ01S0027843.1:106329-116788 GCA_010110895.2 Picea sitchensis
CAATGTCAACTGATAGAACACAACTGTGTTTATCCATAGTAGTACACAACTACTCAATCTGTGACACATAGTCACAAACAGTGGAACATATCCACCACAGTAGCATACCTCTACTGTCTAGAGACATACAATCTCCATAACAATCATCTGATATCAACCTGCATAGAAAACATTGTTATGATATAAACTGAATCATCTGGGCCATTCTTCCACTCACATCTGTGAGATCTCGAAGAGCATCTGCCCTCAGAGTAGAACATCAATGATGGGCTATCTGGACTATTTTTCTCAAGCAAGGAAGAATAACTGTCCTGATTTCTGAGCCTGGACCATTCCCTATCCTGGGCCATTCCTTCGGCACTAAGCAAAGTGAAACCTAGAGAGAATGAGTCTGCCCTAGAGAATATCTATCCTTGATTGTTGAACATGGACCATTCACCTATCTGGGCCATTCTTCTAGCCATAAACAAAGTGAAACCTGGAGAGAATGAATCTTCCCTAGAGAATGACTTTCCTGCACCAACCTCCAAAACAGACCATTCTTCGAAACTGCTCACAACTGTGAGCTTCAAAAGAATGAATTTTCGACGAGGCGGACCAGTCTTCTTGACCACTACTAAGAGTGACCATCAAGAAGAGAGACTGTCCTAGACTGTTCCCCATGTTAACCACAATTGGAAATCATTGTCTATGGTACATCAACAATTCATCGAACCATTTTCAATACAAAAATGACTATTTGATTTGAACCATTTTCCGAACTGGAAAATACCTGTCTGTCAGAAATCTCAAACCACTTTCCAAACTGGAAAGGGACTGCCCAGGCTGGACCATTTTTCAAACTTGAAAATGACTATCCTCAATTCAATGATATGTCAGTTCTCCCTCCCAACCTGGAGATTCATTTCTTCCCTTTTAGCTAAGGGAGTTATTTCCACGATCCCGAATTTGTCTCGAAAATATGCAAACTTTATTTTGGACAGAGGCTTTGTCAGTATATCTGTTGTATGCTCATCTGTGGGAATATATTGGAGCTTTACTTCTCCTTCTTGGACTTTATCTCGAATAAAGTAGTATTTGATCTCAATGTGTTTCGACTGTTCATGAAACATTGGGTGTTCTGATATCCTTATACAACTCTGATTGTCACAGTGTATTATGGTCGAATCTGGAACCTGATAAAATAATCTGGAGATTAACTTTCTCAGCCATATTGCTTCTGTACATTCCTTACATGCTGCGATATATTCTGCTTCTGTTATGTTGAGTGCGACAGATTTATGTTTTCTGCTGCCCCAAGATATCATAGCAGAGCCTAAGCTGAAACACATCCCTGAAGTACTCTTTCTGTCTTCTACACTTCCTGCCCAAACTGAATCTGTGAATCCATGAAGTTGTATATCAATGGATGTGGTATATCTTAAACCATAGTTTAGTGTCCCATGAATATATCTTAGAACATGCTTTGCAGTGATCCAATTCTCATGTCTAGGTTCCACTTGGAATTGGCTTAGTGTGTTCACAACAAAGCAAATGTTTGGTTGAGTATTTACCAAATACATCAATGAACCAATCAATTGTCGATATAGTGATGGATCTACTGGATCAGAATCTAAGTCTCTTGTTTTTCTTATATCTGTGGTCATAGGAGTATCCATGGATTTGCAATCCATCATTCCAAACTTCTGAAGAATCTCTATTGCATACTTTCCTTGTCCAAGGAATACTTCACCATGCTTCTGCCATACTTCTAGTCCCAAGTAGTAATGCATGAGACTAAGATCTTTTATATCAAACTCAGAAGCTAGTTCCTTTTTGCACTGGATGATGAGAGACTCTTCACCTGCTAGGAATAGATCGTCAACATATAGTAGTAGAATCACAGGTGCATTGTTCATGACTTTGTAGTAAAGATTTGGATCTGCGTGACTTTTGGAGAAACCAAGTCTCATTAGGTAGCTTTCTATTCTGGCATACCAAGCTCTTGGAGCTTGCTTGAGTCCATATAAATATTTCTTTAGTCTGCAAACATGAGTGTCTCTGGAGTGTACTTCAAACCCTTGAGGTTGTTCAATGTATACATCTTCTTATATTGCTCCATTGAGGAAAGTTGTCTTTACATCCATCTGATGTAGAATCCATCCCATGGAAGCGACAAGAGACATGATAGCTCTAATGGAAGTATATCTGGCAACCAGAGAAAATGTTTCGTCATAGTCTTCTCCCTCCTTCTAGGAGAACCCTCTAGCTACAAACCTTGCTTTATATTTATCCACGCTTCTGTCTGCTGCATGCTTGATCTTATATACCCATTTTGAAGTTACTACTGATTTTTCTTGAGGTCTAGGCACAATTTCCCATACATCATTTTTCATGATGGACTGGTGTTCTTCTATCATGGCTTCTTTCCATTGTTTCTTCTGAACTACCTCTTCAAACATGGTAGGTTCTTCATCTAGAAGCTTTGTCATACAGGCTGCATAGCTGGAGAATCTTTTGGGCTTCTTACTTTTTTTGAAGGTCGCACTTGGGGCCTTGAGTCTTTCTTCTTCTTGTAGGATAGCTTCAAGACAAGCTGGTCATTTCTTGGTCTTAGGTACAATGTCTGAATCAATGGTCTCACATGGTTGCATCGGATGATCAAGTTATTCCTTTTCTTCATTCTAGTTTTTTGGAAGGCATGTGCCTTCTTCAATAGGCTCTTCATACTCTTCTTCTTCTATAGTTTCTTCTATGGATTTCTTGAAAGCCATCTTTTCATTGAAGGTCATGTCTCTGCTGACTTCAAACTTATGTTGTTCTGAGATATAGATTCTATAAGCCTTGGATGATTCACTATATCCCACGAATATGCCCTTCTTTCCAGAGGGTTCTAATTTATTCCTTTTGTCCTTGGGAATGTGAAAGTAAATAGGGCATCCAAAGATTCTTAAGTTTTCCACATTTGGTTTCTTTCCTGAGAAGGATTCTTCTGGAGTCATGTCCTTCAATATGCAGTGAGGACTTCTGTTCTGAACATATATTGTTGTCATGGCTGCTTCTCCCCATAAGAACATAGATAAACCTTGATCGTTTAGTAGTTCCTTCATGGTTTCTTCAATAGATATGTTCTTCCTTTCCACTACACCATTTTGTTGAGGATTATAAGGAACAGTCAGCTCCCTCCTAATCCATGTCGATTTGAAAAAGGCAACGAATTCCTTTGATGTGTATTCTCCTCCATTATTTTTTGTCAAGGTCTTGATTTTCTTGTTTGTGAGGTTCTCTATCTCTACTTTGAATTCTTGAAACTTGTTGAATACTTCATCCTATGTCTTCAAGAGATATAACCAAGTCTTTCTTGAGTAATCATCTATGAATATTACGTAGTAAAGAGAACCTCCTAGAGATTTGACTGGCATCAGACCACAAACATCTGAATGTATTAGATCTAGAATATCCTTAGATCTATTGTTGTTGCTTGGGAATGGTTTCTTGATATTCTTTCCAAGAGCATATCCTTTGCAAATTCCTTCATGTGTAGATTGTAATTTTGGTATTCCTTCAACCATTTTTTTGATAAAAAGAAATGCTTGATAGTTAATATGAGCGTACCTTATGTGCCAAATTTCATTGGGATTCACTTCATCATGTACAAGAGCTTCTTCATTTTGTTCTAGTAGTCTATATAGATTTCCTTCACGAGTTCCAATAACCCTAGCATTCTCTATGATGGAGTCTGTGTGCCGAGATAACACTTTTCCATCTACGAAATATATGATGTTTCCTTTGTCTTCTAGGAAAGATATGGATACAAGATTCTTTTCTAAACCAGGTACATATAAGACATTGCTCAAATGAACATTGTTACCTGTTTTCAACTTGACAGAGGCTTGTCCAAATCCTTCGACTGGGTAAGTGCTTTTGTCTCCAGGCTCTACCTTGTATGATGTCTTCCTTTCATTTAGATTTGAGAGTCTGGCTTGATCTTCCGTCATATGCCTAGAAGCTCCACTATCAATTATCCACATGTCATCTTCAATCATTCCTGTGAGTGTTGAGTAGTGTAGATGACTAGTCTTTTCATTCATGACTTCAGTTGACTGATGATTGGTCACGCTTTGATCCAAAACTTCAACCTTGACATTTCTGCCTTTTGAGAGTGCCAAGAGGTGCGCTGGACTAAGGCACACTTGAATAACTTCTTTTTGAGCGAGATGTTCCATCATAAGGTGTTGGATCAGGGTTTTAGGGCTTCTGCAACTGCACCTGCTAGTAACCCTAGCGACAATGTCTTGGAAGCTTCTCCTGCTAGTAAACCCTAGCATAAGTTCTTCAATGAGCTTAGTATCCTAATGGCTATTCTTCCTTCCAGCAGTTAGAATAAATGAAGGAGGTGTGGGCCCATAGCCTGTTAGAATGTGCTCGTTTAACCATAGACAGTATCACTATTTTCACCCAACCATAGGCCGAAGCCACCCTCCGAGCACCTTGACCTTGACAGAGAGAAGAATCCTAGTAGAAAACCAATAGCCAAGCAAGGATAATGAAACAAGACAGAAGTAACCAAAGCTAATCAGAGATTCCAACCCATAAAGATAGAAACAATGGTTTCAGAACTGACAGCAACACCTTCTCCAGGACTTGCACATAAGACTACAAGACTACAGTGTGCACAAGTGTCTCTCTGCGATTCTGAGAGTTGTGTGTAAAGTGAATACTGGGGCCCTGTATTTATACTAGCTCTGGCAGACTGCCTGGGCCGACTTCTCATTCTAGGTACTGATTAATTCATATTAATTATCTCTCTTAGCTGACATCTCTTCTAGGGTTACATTCACTTCTTTTCTTGCTTACAAAATATTCCAATATTTTCAAAGGTCACAATGGAGGTTGATACCTCTCGAAGATACCATGATATCAACACTCCATTGTAAATGGGCCTAGAGGTAAGCGATGAAGGCTTACTTGGCCGGCTTGGTCGTATTTGGTCAAGGGAATGTCTGTGTTAAGGTGGAGCATTGATACTCCAGTGTAAAGTCCCTGGAGGTGAGTGACAAAGGTTCACTTGGGTTGGTTTGGCCGGATTTGGTCAAAGTTGTTCAAATGCAAAGTTCGAGGTGGAGCAGTGTGTCTAGGTTATAAAGGTGGCTCTATATAAAGGCTAATGTGTTGGCAGGTAAATCAAGTGTTTGAGAATATATGATGAAGGTAGGTTCATATCCATGGAACTTGAAAAGTATTGTAAGGAAGGTAGGATCGAATAAGCATGTTCAGTAATACCAAGTTGCAGCAATAGTTGTGGACAGAAGTGGTTGAGATATCTGGTAACTCGGTCACCATCGGTTGCAAAAGACGGGAAGATTCAAGAAGAGATATGAACATGTCATCTGGTAATTACTCAAATGTGAAATTATTTGGTTGTGATGCTTATGTTTGTTATCAACACTCTAAGTAGGACCCATATCAAAAAGGTATATATTTGATATGGTGATTGATCTAGGTGGATATCAGTGGCCACCCACCTATTCCACTGGCTCGAAAAAAAGTTTTCCACCTTGGCAGTTTTTCAGCAGTTTTTCGGGTTCCAAACTTCCAGGGTCGTTTTGAGGCCCTAAACAACGTTTTTTTGGGGAATTGGGGCCCAGGTCATTCTTGTATACATTAACCTGGGCCAATAAAAATCGTTCTTCTCGGATATAACCTTCCAACGGGCTATCGTGTGCCTAAAACAAATATCGTATGAAAAAGTTATGACCCCGAGAAGTTGATGTACTAACTTACCCAAACGGGGCCCACATGATTTTTGGCGCTTCATCTCCTAGGATCAGGTTATTGGATTTCTAGGGTTTTTGACATTCTTGTTTATTGTAAAAGGGCCTTCAGATCCTCATTGTAATCATCTTCTTGCAAATGAGCGCATTCATCGCATCTCTTCTCAGAGATAAGCCACCACCATTCTAGCAAGCTTGTTTTCCGCTGCATTTTACAGTTTCAACTTATTTTCTTATTGAATAGAAAACCAGTTTTTCCATATCTCTGTTATTTTGTGTTAAGCATATTTTAATAATCTGTATTCATTTCATTCTTCTCATAAAATCCATATCAGTGGTATCAGAGTGGTCTCCTCCTTGTCTTCTTAATGCATGTCCCCAACGAGGTCAAGGTACAAAGAATTGGGTCTCGAGCTTGTTTCTCTTGAGGACAAAATCTCTCGCATGCCCAAGCGACCTCTCATGGCAGGAGAAAAGAAATATNGAGATCCTTTCAAAATGTTGCTTGAGGAATCCCTCACGCAACAGAGGAACGATATGATGGATAGTTTCATGCAAATCCTTTGGCGGCTACCAATAGGAGACGCATCTTCCTCGAGCGGAGGTCCCACCACCTTCAAGGTACAAATAAAATTAGATATTCCTATATTTGAAGGTAAGATAGATGCAAATGTTGTATACAAGTGGTTGAATCTACTAGAAGGGTTATTTTCTATCCATAACTTTCCAAATAGAGAAAATATTACTTTTTCACTCCTCAAAGTCGTTCCCCATGTCAAAGATTGGTGGGAAACTTTCTGTGAGAAAAAGGAAACAGAGGAACCCTCATTATTTACAGTTGCGGCCACCTAGGTATCCTTCAAGGATGTTATTAAGGAACAATACTACCCTGTCGGAAGTTATGACGACTTGCATACCAAATGGACCACACTGCGGAAAGAAAGAGACCAAGCAGTGCCAGCATTCACAAATATCTTCCATACCTTGCGCACCAAGCTGGGTATCAAATATTTGGAGTGACATTTGGTGCTCAAGTATTGCGGTGCTCTACATAGATACATCGAGACCGAAATGGAATTTCTTGACATCTTGTCCTTAGACGCGGCCTACTGATATGCCGTCAAAATTGAGCAGAAGCTCAAACAAAAGACACGACAATTTGGGCCAGGGAACCCCTCATAACAAAAGCCAAGAAAGGGCATCCGCAATGTACAGAACAAAGGACAGAGAAAAGATGGAAAGTATCAAGACAAACAGTCCAAGACACAAGCAAAGAAGGACATCAGAAAGACAAAGAAAGATACCATGAAGTGGTGCGACTTCCATAAGAGCCCTTGGCATAACATTGTTGATTTCCGCTCAAAGCAGTCGTTGGTGGCCGAATTGAAAGCCTCTGAATCAGATGCAGGTTCTAACTCTGAGTCAGAACCAGAAAGGTGAAGACAGATCATTGACACGGAACCCAGTGCCACCATTGCTACCACCAAGCTCCATTCTGGTGAACTAGATGAGCTAGAAGAAGGTAAGTGCCTCTTCCATTCACATATGTGGGTAAAAGGCACCCTCTGCACTTCATCGTTGATAGAAGCAACCAGAAGAACCTCATATCAACAGAGGTCATCAAGAACCTAGCCCTACCGACAATGCCACACCCACAACCCTACACCATTGGATGGCTCCGTCAAGGAAGCGATCTCCGCATCAACCAACAGTGTCAATTGTCGTACGCCATCAAGCCTTTCAAAGACGAGGTATTGTGTGATGTTTCTCCTCTCAAAGTTTGTAATTTTCTTTTTGGCCAACCTTATTTATGTAAACGTCATGTTGTATATGAGTCTAGGCCTCATAGTGTTATTATTACTTTGAACAGGAAATTGTACAGGATACCCGAGGAAGTCCCTCCTAGTGTTATTTCCTTGATCTCTGCCAAGCAATGCAGGAAGGTCATCTCTCAAAACGGGAAATTTTTCTTCTTCGTGATTCTCTCTCAAAGTGAGTGATAGATCATAGCCACATCCAGGGCCTACATGGCTGATCTCTCCACACAAGAGAAGCAAGTGGATAAGGTCATGGAATAATACTCAGATATCATCTCCTCTCCTACAGAGGTACCTTTACACTACCAGGTCAAGCATCCCATCGATCTGAGCCCAGGCACATCGCTACCCAGTGGGGCAGTCTATCATCGCTCTCTGTTAGAAAATGAGGAGATCAAGAGGTAGATCCAAGAAATGCTCCATAAGGTTCACATCTGTCCCTTCTCATCGCCTTGTGGGAGCCCAATCATGCTGATGCAGAAGAAAGATGGGACCTGGCGACTCTGCATTGATTACCGGGCCCTGAATAAAATCACAGTATGAAATCGGTACCCGATTCCCCAAATCGATGACCTCCTTGATAAGCTCATGGGGATCAAATACTCCAGTAAGATTGATCTAAAGTCTGGCTACCACCAGGTCCCAATAGAACAAACATATGTATGGAAGACCACCTTCAAGTCAAAAGAAGGTCTTTTTGAATGGTTGGTCATGCCCTTTGGTTTGACAAATTCCCCAGGAAATTTTATGAGGATGATGGAAGATATCCTACGACCTTTCACCAATACTTTTGTAGTGGTGTATATGGATGACATCCTCACCTACAACAAGACTTGGGTAGAACACTTGCAACATATTCAATAGGTTCTGCACACCCTGTGGCAACACAAACTATATGAAAACTTGGAAAAATGCTCCTTCGGCATGGATAGGGTCCATTACTTAGGCTACATCATTGATCAACATGGTGTGCATGTGGATCCAGCCAAGATCCAAGTCATCCGTGACTAGCCAGCCCAAACCACACTCACTGAACTTTGGAGCTTCTTGGGCCTCGCCAATTTCTATTGCAGGTTCGTGTTGGGATTCTTTCATATCGCATAAGCCCTCAGCCAAGTAACCAGGGGTGGCAGAAAGGAAAAATTTGTGTGGGGCCTGTCCCAAAAACAATCCTTCGATGACTTGAAGAATAATGTGTGCTCATCCCTAGTACTTTCAATACCGTACTTGCAACATCCGTTTAAGATCGAGACAGATGCTTCAGACTACGCTGTGGGATCCGTTCTCACTCAACATGGCCACCCCGTGGAATATCATAGTGAGACACTATCAGATGATGTCCATAAGTACCCTACTTATGACAAAGAAATGTACTCCATTGTGCAATCTTTTTGCTAGTGGATACATTACATTCTTATGAAGGATACAATCATCCACACTGATCACAAGCCACTACAGTTCATGCATACACAAGGAAAATTGCAAAATGACCTCCATCAGAAGTGTTCCACATACTTACAACAGGTCCACCTCAACATCAAGTATAAAACAGGAAGTACCAACCGAGTTGTTGATTCCCTCAGCCGACCTCTAGTCACGGCACTCACCACGGTGCTAGACTCTTGCGGCCACGAGAACTTTGGATGGCCCCACCTCTACGAGATAGACCCTGAATTCTCCACCACCTACCAAATGTTGGGCGCCAACTCAGTGGTCGCTAATTTCCATCTTCAGGATGGGATATTGTGTTGTTAGGCTCATCTTTGTGTTCCATCAAGCGAGTGCACAAAGATGATTTGGGAAGCTCACTACAGTTGGGTGGCAGGACACTTTGGCACCGAAAAGACAGTGGCAGTGTTGCAGAAACATTTCTATTAGCTAAAACTTCAACTGGATGTCGGCAAGTATATCAGTTCCTGCACTACCTGCGCTATTTCCAAACCTGCCACTAAGAAATAGGGTTTGTACACCCCTCTGCCTACTCTTGACAGACCATGGGAATCCATCTCAATGGACTACATGTCAGGCCTCCCATCCACCAAGAGGGGAAATGACTGTGTTTTTGTGGTTGGTGATCGCTTTTCCAAGATGGCGATTCTAGTCGCCTGCAAGAAGAACATCACAACAAAAGACACTGCCAAGCTCTTCTTTGAATGAGTATGGGTACATTTTTGGATCCCACAAACCATTATCTCAGACCATGACAATCGGTTCCTCAACACATTCTGGTCGAGCCTCTGGTCACTGCTGGATACCAAGCTCACCAAATCCACTTCCTTCCACCCCAGATAGATGGCCAAACTAAGGTCATCAATCAGATGATCATACATATCCTGTGCATGTACAATTCAAAACACCCCCACACATGGGATGAGAGTATTCCATATGTCCAACATAGCTACAACCGAGCCCTACATAGCTCGACTAGCCACAACCCCTTTCAGGTGGGGTTGGGATTCCAACCATTGGGCCCCATGGATGTTACACTACCCCTTGGTGACCACCTTAGCCAACTCATCCCCTGTGTTGGACAACTGAGAGGGGGGGGTTAAGCAGTTGTTACCGTGCTTAAACAATTATGCTTATTTTAAAACTCTTTACAGAGCACTCAATGACAATCACAATAATGCAGAGAGGTAAGCAATAGAAAATTCGACATCAGTCATACATATGAAATATACAAAGACAGATATTTCCTGAGGAAACCCATAAAGGGTAAAAACCTCTTCTTCTTGGTATGATAAGTAATCTTTACATTCTGTACATTATCATACATATGACCTCCAACTCATTGTGAGGTTACAACCTCTATTTTGCAAGCTGCAACTTGCTGAGAGCACCAATTCTTTGTTTTCTCTAGCACCTACTAGAAGGAAGCACCAACTCCCT
>SNQJ01S0027844.1:0-12765 GCA_010110895.2 Picea sitchensis
TAATATCTTATTTAATAATCATTCATTCATTTAACCCTTACTCAAGGAGTTAAATCATATTTTCGCTTAAGTATAATCCAAAATAATTAATTAATAACTTGTAATCAATTTATATATTAATTATAATTAGCCAATGTTTAGGTTTATTTATGAATTTATTCCTAGTAATAAAAAGGGTCATTACACCAGCCTATAAAATTCATTAAACATCATTACAATTCATCAGGGTCTTGGCCTTGGGGTATTACAATCTCCTCCCCTTATTTTTTCACTGTCGCCAGTGCAAATCATTTACATAACATCAACAGGATTTTCAAAATCTTCCAAAAGATGTGGGTATTCCACCCACATAGCATCTTCATGCTCCCAGGTTGCATCCTTAAGACCGTATCATGTCCATAGGACCTTTACAATCCCTATGTCTTGATTCTAAATTTGTTTGATTTTCTAGTCCATAATGCATACCGGATGCACTTGAAAAGTGCTTTCTTGCTCCACCTGAATCACATTTCAATCAATAACATAATTAGCATCAGGGATATATTTATTAAGAAATGATACATGGAATACATTATGTATAGACATAGATGCAGGTAATGCAAGCATGTAAGCTAATATTCCAATAATCTCTATGATTTCAAATGACCCACAATATTTGGCTTCCAAGTTAGAACAGTTTCCCAACTTCAGGGAACTTCTGTTGGCTTTCACCTTCAAGAAAACAAGATCACCCACTTTAAATTCCCTGTCAGTTCTGCCCTTGTCAACATATATTTTATGCTTGTCTTGGGAAACCTTTAAATTTTGTTTAATCTTCATCATTTTCTCTTCCATTTCTTTGAGCAACTCTGGCCCAACCACTTCTCTATCAACTAGGTTGTCCCAACTTACTGGTGTGTTTCACTTTCTTCCATAAAGTGCCTCAAATGGGCCCATTTTCAGTGATGCTTGATACCCATTGTTGTAGGAAAATTCTACCAAGTGTAGATAATTTTGCCATTTGGATGGTTTTTCCATCACATACATACTTATCATATCATCTATCACTTGGTTCACCCCTTATGTTTTCCCATCAGATTATGGATGATCAGTTGTGTTGAAGTATAGATTTGTTCTGAACCCTTTGGATAACCCCTTCCAGAACTTTGAGGTAATCTTTTGGTATCTGTCAAACACAATTGTCCTGGGTATGCCATGAAATCATGCTACTTCCCTCATATAGATATCAACAACATTGGTTTCCTTGTGAGAAAACTTCATAGGAATGAAATGGGCAGCTTTAGTAAGCTTGTCCACCATCACCATAATAGCATCATGTTGTTTGCTTGTTCTGGGTAATTTGATGATGAAATCCATTTCCACCACTTCCCATTTCTACTTAGGAATGTGTAATGGATACAAAAACCTAGGTGGGTGTCTATTCTTAGCCTTGGCCCTTTGACACTCCAAGCATTTCGCAATGTATTCAATGATCTCCCTCTTCATGCCTAGCTAATAATATTGGCTCTTGACTGTTGCAATTGTTTTCTGATGTCCTGGGTGTCCAACATAAGGTACATTATGCATATCTTTTAAAATCATACTCCTCAACTCAAAATAATTGGGTACATAAATTTTGTTCTTGTACAGGAGAAATCCATCATTACCCAATTCATAATCTTCAACTTTTTGTTGTATTTTACCTTGTTGCAATTTTGTTACCAATTCCATGTACTGCAAATTTTCTTTTGCAGCCTTAGAAAATATTCCTTTAAGATAAGTTTGATACATGCTAATGGCGATAGTATGTAGTTCATGCACTCTCCTGTTGAGTGCATCAACCACTTTGTTCTCTTTTCCTTTTATGTTCTTAATATCAAAGTCATACTCACATAGGAATTCCAACCATCTGCTTTGCCTAACATTCAAATTTGGTTGATCAAACAAGTATTTGAGACCATTATGGTCTTTCCTAAGCTCAGACCTCTTTCCCAAAAGGTAGTGCCTCCACTTCTTCAAGACATGCACTATGGAGGCCAACTCCAAATCATGAATGACATAGAGCCTTTCACGGTCCTTCAATTTTCTGGATTCAAAACATATCACAAACCCATTCTGGATGAGGAATCCACCAAGTCCTTCTTTACATGCATCTGTGAAAACCATGAAATATTCATTCGAAACAACAATCCTCATAATTGGAGCACTAGTTAACAATTTCTTCAATTATTGGAAGCTCTTTTCAAATTTTGTTGTCCATTAAAACTTAACCTCCTTCCTTTGCAAGGAATTGATTGGGTGAGTGATTCTTGAAAAAACTGCAATGAATATTCTATAGTATCTAGCTATACCCATGAAGGATATGAATTTTTTCACATTATTAGTTGTTGTCCACCCTTTAATGGCCTTAATATTTTCAGGGTCCACTGTTATCCCCTCTTCAAATATGATATTCCCCAAATAGTGAATTCTATTTTGATAAAATGAGCACTTACTCAATTTGGCATACAACTGGTTCTCTCTTAACACTTGTAACACCATCCTCAAATGATGCTCATGTTTTTCTTCTGACTTGGAATATACAAGGATGTCATCCAAAAACACAATGACAAATTTGTCTAAATATTCCAGGAACACACCATTGATTAAATATATGAAAATAGTTGGTGCATTTAATAGCCCGAATGGAAACACTATGAACTCATAATGACCATACCTTGTCCTAAAGGATATTTTGTTGATGTCTTCATCTATGATCCTTACTTGATGATATCTTGACCTGAGATCAATGTTTTAGAATATCTTTGCATCTTTTAACAGATCAAAGAGATCATCAATCCTTGGAAAACGATACTTGTTCTTTATGGTTACCTTGTTCAATTGTTTGAAATTGATGCACAATCTCAATGGCCCATATTTCTTCTTCATGAACAAGACTAGGGCACCCCATGGTGACACACTTGGGTGTATATATCCCTTCTTCAGTAGCTCTTCACACTGCATTTGCAACTCCTTTAGCTCTGTTGTACTAATTATGTAGGGAGTCTTTGATACTAGATCTACTCCAGGCATCAAATTTATATAGAAAACAATATCTCTCTTTCGAGTTAGTCTTGGTATCTCCTTCAACATATCCTAAAAATATTTTAGGACTACATGATCCTCTAGGTTTGGAACCTTATCCTTAGGTGTTTCCTCCATACGAGCTACAAATAATTGGCAGTCCTTCCTTTAACACTTCTTCAGCTGCATTGTTGATATCTCTTAGACAATAACTTCCCTAAGAATTCCTTGGACTATTCTTGGGTTCCCTTCCTCATCCAGGAAAGTAAATTTCTTGTTATGACAGTCCAATATAGCATGGAGTTGGTCTGACCAATCCATACTAATTAGAAAATCATATGAACCCAATGGAAGGGTGTTCAAATCTCCCTTGTTACTTATCCCATTCATGTCAACTAGACATGATTTGACTATCTCAACCACTTTTCTCTTGGCTCCTATAGCTAGTTGTACCAACCAAGATTTCTCATTCTTTCTTCTTGGAAAAATAAATATTTCCACAACTTTAGGATCTATGTAACTATGACTAGCTCATGAATCTATAAAAATAGTAAAGGAATGGTTATTGATCACACCGTCTACTTCAATCATGTGTGATTGAAACTCTGCTTTCTTGTTGTCCAGGGCCACATAGATCCTTGGAACACTTATGCCCATGTCCTCCACTATTTTTTCCTGTTGTACATTTTGGAAAGCTCTCACTTTATCATGTTTGTGAGGAAAATCTCTATACTTATGGTCTCCTTTACAGCCTCAACATTGAATGGGTGTATACCTTGGCCTTTTCCCACCTACCTTAGCCATTCTATGCTCTCTAAAATATGTATTTCCTTGAGGATTGTTTTTGAAAAAGGGTGTTTTGTTCCCCTTCTGCCTCTGCTTCTTCTTAAACTTATTCTTGTCCTCCCAAGCCTTCTGGAAAGTAGGATTTCCTTTTTGCTGATCATATAAGAGTTTTTCTCTCCTTATGTTTTCTTCCAGAGTCTTCGGATCATCATATTGGATTTTATCACTGATGAAAGATGGAAGCCCACTCAGGTATGCCTAAATCTTCATTGTCTCATCCTTGATGAAGGAGACATACTTGAATAGCTCTAAAAATATCCTTTCATATTCATCAATAGTCATGCTGCCTAGTTTGACTTCAAATAACTATTTCATCTTTTTATCATAATACCTCTTTGTCGGGTATTTCTTCTCCAATTTCCTCCTGTAATCCTTCAAAGTAACATTTTTCTCCTTAATGTGTTGCACTTTCACAAGTTGATCCCACCACATGGATGCTTTTCCTTTCAGTTGATAGATGGAAATTATTCCTTCTACATGGGAAGAATGGTTATGCAATTGGAGGTACTTCCTCGTGCCTAACATCCATGTCTCAACATCTTCATCCTTCTTGTGCTCTCCATTAAAAGTAGGGGGTTTTATCTTATTCGTTTCTCTATCCATATCATCCACCCCAGATGTCATATGCTTTCTGAAAGGGGATGGACTTGATTTGTTGTGTGATCTCTTATGGAAATGATTTTGGGAGTGATGGTGATGTCTTATACCACTCCTTGATCTTCCTTTCTTCCCAAGGGTCCCGTGACTTCATAATTTGTTGGAGCCACTCTCCTTATCCAACTTATTTTCAATTATGTCCAATATTTTCAATAACTTCATATTGAAGTCTTCCTATTATTCCTTGGCCTTCATAAGCCTCTCATTATCATCCTTGTGGCTCTGGACATCCGTTTGCAATTTTCTGATGCTCTCAGCTAGATTTATTTCTTCCTCCTTTCCTCCTCGATGTACATTGTAGTTGGTTCCTTACATACCCAACTGGACATTAAAATCTTTGATTTCATCTTCTTGGCTGAAGACTGCCTAAGTATCCTCCATCACTTTGCAATATGTGTTGACTCTGATATGGAAGGTGTTAATTCTGCAAAAATGTTTAGCCAAAAGAACTTTGTTAGGCTAAATATTCTTAATAATTCCATGATAACATGAACCATTCTAATTCATTAATATATCAGACTTATTTTCTGTTGATTTCTTGAGAAATGGACTGCTCAGATCCAATTTCTGGGTGAACATTTATGTTGTACTTTTCAAGACCTTTCCAATGGCTATTTCCATGCTTAATTCTAAGTTTTGAGCATGAATTTATGTATACTTGAACAATTTAACCCTTGCATGTTATTAAAAAAAAATTGGACGCTATCCCCTTTTCTTCAACCCCCAAATTCATGTCACCAAGGTTTGTGACCCAGCGCTAACAACTAGTAACTTATCCTTTGCTTCAGGGCTCCAAGGCTCCAGAACTTCGAGGCTTCGAAGGATATGCCTCCATTACAATAAATTTTTCCCGAATGTCTATTATCTTAATACTGAGAGGATGTATAGATCGATGATCCTCTTTCCTTGTATAGATCTATGGTGGATAGGAGCTCCGAGACTCCTGGCTTCAGTGATTTCCAAAGTACATCACAACAATTCTCCCGCATTGTTGAATTGACGAACTCATGAAGGATGATGAATCTACTCTCCACATTCTCTGCTAAGATCTATGGTGTACAGGAGATATGAGACTCCGGGCTTCGGTGGTTTCCAAAACACTTCACTACCAATCTCCCGAAGAGTCAACCCACTGGAGATCTTGTCTCTTACCTCCACGTGTGATATCTCGATCAACGGTCGAGATTAACTCCGACCCTCCAGGAGTTCTCAACTCACAAAAAAATGAAACTCATATCCTTTGGAGTACCATTCCTAGTAACTATGGGATTTGGTTCCAAGTGTCCTTTGTGATCAATGATCACGATGGACTCTGAAAGTCCTCGACCTCACTACCTATGCCTTGAATTGTCCATACCATGGGATATACTTCCGCACATCCCCTCCCAATGAACGTTGATGATTTACTCTGCTCTTCAGAGCTTCAGGGGTTTCTCCTTCCTCATACTCCATTCCTTCTGAACGTAGAAGTGGCGAACCCCTAGGGTCCACTTAGTAGTGCGCACCCGGGGTCTACGTGGAAGATTTCAAGAAGAGGACATGTGGCCCAATATAAGGGCTAACACGTGCCAAGTTCTAACTGCAAAATCATCCTTTCAAAATCACATAGCACACTGACACGTGGCATGCATCTTGTGTTTCCAACTCACCCCAGGTGATGTCATGAAGCCATGTCACTTCAAAATTTTGGAACTTTCGGACCTCGGGACTTCAAAGGTACAAAATTTCTTCCAACAAATTTTCCCCAAACATCGAACTCCCAAACTACTTAGCTTATTGGGGCCCATGAAGTACAATTATCACCAATCAAAGTGGTGACACATGGCCGCACCATTCAGTGACACATTTCAAGTCTCAATCGATCCTAAGGGTCTATCAAAATTATGAAAATGAGTGACGCGTGGTAGACCTAGGTAGGTCCACATCACCCTAGGTGATGTCATCTTTCCATTTCATATCCAGTGCTTCAGGACTTTGGGGATTTACTATCATCGACACTTTCTCCAAGTTACCAAATTTTCAAAATGTTGACAGGTCCACATCACATGATGAAATCATCATGTCACATCATTTCGGAAACCTGGAACTTCAACAATTTCTTCACATCGACACTTTTTCCAAACTTCTGAACTGTCAACCGCCGAACAGGTCAACATCATCTTCGATGCTTCAGGACTCTGGAAATTTTGTTGTTGCGCAACATCTAATGGATTTCCCCGACCTTCGAACCATAAGATAAATCAAATGACTATCCTCCTTCTGAATGATCTACGACTAAGAATCACTCTGGGACTTCGAAGGATTTAGTTTTTGAACACCCCACAACCTCCAAACTACTCAACTTCAAACATGGCTTAATCTGAGGAAACATGTCCCTAGAAAACATACAGTCTGTATTAGTTCTAGACTTCAAGACTTTGACAATTTTCTCTGCTTATAGCTTTAAAATAACCGGAGGGGCGAATTCCAAAGGACTTCTTTGCTTAACCTCCATGCACCTTCTCTTGATCTGATGGTTTTGGGGGATATTTCTCCTTCCGAATAGATCCAACGACCCAAATTTAACTTGGTATCCCAATACCATGCTTGTTTTGTTTTATCAAACCACCATATCTCCTGATCTTCTGAACACAACCAAGGTGTTACCTCAATGCCCTCTTGGAACTCTATACATCAATTCCTTGTGGAATTTTGACTCCAAATTCCACATTCATGGCCCATCCAGGTTTGGTGTGGAAACCATGGGCTCTAATACTAGATTTTAATGTCCCCCGACCACCCTTGTCGTGGACACACCACTATTTCAAAACCAAACTGTTCTAAAAACCATATTGCAACACACACCCAACCACCCAGGCCGGGTCATGCCACTTGAAATTATCATTCTCTGATATACATACATATACATATATATATATAATGAAATTTAAAAAAAATAGACATCATGTTCATACACATATTCATCTGGAAGTGACAATAAACACATAGATGCAATATATACATGCAATTCTGATAACATTCAGACATGTACCTAAACAAAACATTTAAACATAGCATGTAAAATAAACATAGAATTGGTACTTATCTTTTTCTGAGAAGACCATCAACTGCGTGAAGACATTCCACGAACCTCCCAACCTTAGACCATGTTGCTCCAAGATAAAAACAGTGGGTCACCCCTGAGCTGGGACTAAACTCCACCCTGGGTAAAGGAATCCTAGGGTAGGTTGAGACTATGGAAAGATTCACAATGAAACAAGAAGGATTCCCTCCAAGGAGTCTACTTACACCCACTGCTCATAGAATCTCATTCCCCAAATGGTTGTCACACCCCGGGAATATACACCTTCACTGTTTCAAAGTCCATTGGTTGCTCCACTTCCCTTACAAGGATTCAACAACAAGGTGGATTAGGAATTCTCAGAGCTCTATAGCTGTTGTTGGACTCCCTCTAGGAGAAGTCACTTCCCCAACAAATTCTCTCACCTAGAGATAGTTTCTTCGCAGTCTTGACAACCTTCTTATTCAAGCTACAGGCTTGACAACTTGCCTCTTCAACCCACAGGTCTGACAACATGCTTCTTTTGTTCAACTCTTGAATCAACCAGGCAACCAAAGTAGCAAAAGTGGGTAAGGCAAGGGAATAATAAAAAATTAGAGAGGTTCATGATGGAAGAGGTTCAACAATGGAGGAAACATCTTTGGATGCATGCTTGTTCAATGCGTGCATGAACTGGAAAAGGGATGGCAAGAATTTTGAGAATGAGTTCCTAAGGAAAGATGGCAAGAAAATGGTCAGAATGGCAAGAATGGTCAGAGAGAACCGCCTCAATGATGGAATTCCCCCATCTAAATTTCCATGCATCGTAGATGATAGATGGCTCTCCAAGAGCTTGTTCCTCTCCACTTGGAGTTTTGTTCCTCCCCACTAAGGAACTTAGGATAACTGGGTTTATTTCCCAAACTTTAGTAATTTAGAAAATACATTATAATATTACCTTGGTTTAAGCCCTCAAGCTTAGCCTCTTTTCCTAGCCTCTCATCCACCTTCCCTTTCCCTTCCTAGTGGAGCTTAGTCCCCCATAACTCTTTCTTCATGGTTGGTCTACACATAGCAATGTATTTTATTAATAATCTCCATATTTACATATACAAAAGTAGGCTCTCTGGCCTTAGCATCTAGGCTCTCCGGCCTAATAAATATATGAGCCTTCCAACTTATAAATAATTGCCTCACCAACTTATAAAATTCATTAAACATCATTACAATTCAAAAGGGGCTCGACCTTGTGGTATTACATGTCTCCATACTCTCAAGGCATAAACAATCGTTAATAACTCCAAGTCATGTGTTGTTTAGTTCTCTTCATGCTCTCTCAATTTCTGTGAAATGTAAGTGATCACTCGACCATCTTGCATAAAAAATCTAGCTAACCCTTCCTTGGATGCGTCTATGCATACCAATAAATCCTTTTCCATGTCATGGAATTTTAGCATTGGTGTTGTCTTCAACAACTCTTTGATCCTTTTAAATTCTTCCATGCATTTCTTAGTCCACAAGAAATTCTTGTTCTTCTTCTGCAATTTCGTGATCAGTTTTGCTATTTTAAAAAATCCTTCGACAAATTGTCGATAACATCCTACTAAACCCATAAAACTGTTTACTTCATGTACATTTGTCGGTGCTGGCCATTCCATAATATCCTCCACTTTCATTGGATCCACAATGATACCTTTGCGATATATGATACGTCCCAAGTAGTGAATCTTAGACTGGTAAAGAGATCATTTTGATAGCTTCCCATAGAATTTGTTTTCTCTTAGTCACTGCAGGGCCAACCTGAAGTGTTCATCATGCTCTTCCTTAATCTGAGAATAAATTCGTATCTCATAAATAAAAACTTGAAAAAACTTTTCCAAGTATTCACAGAACACCCCATTCATCAAACTCATGAATACCCCTGGGGTGTTCGTCAATCTAAACGATAAAACTGTAAACTCATAGTGTCCAAATCTCATCTTAAAAGTGGTCTTAGGGATATCTCCTTCTTTAATCTGCAATTGGTGATATCCTTATCTCAAGTCAATCTTCAAAAATACCATCTCCCCTTTCACCTGATCAAACAAATCATCTATTCTTGGAAAAGGATACTGGTTCTTGACCGTCTCTTTTTTCAACTGATGATAGTCAATACAAATTCTCCGCAATCCATCCATATTCTTCACAAAAATAACCGGTGCACCCCAAGGTGACACACTTGGATGAATAAGTACCAAATCCAACAATTCCTTCAATTTTATTTTCAACTCTTGCAATTCAGGCGTTGATATCTGGTAAGGATCTCTTGCAATAGCTTCAGTTCTCGGTTTCAAGTATATTGTAAACTCCAAATCTCTTTTGGGTGTTAAACTATGTGACTCTTTTGGAAAAATGTCTGCAAACTCTTTTAATAGAGGAAGGTTTTATAGTCCTTCCACTTTTCCCTTGTAATTTAGTGCTAATATTGCATATAGTTTGCATCCCTTATGTATACTCTTTTGCAATTGTAGGGAAGAAATGAACCTCGAGGAGACTCACTTGTTTCTTCCTACAATCACTCTACTTTGTCCCAAATCATTTGTCAAACTTAACAGTTTCATCTTACAGTTAAGTATCGCAGCATGCAATTCCAACCAATACATACCAATCATTATGTCATAAGATCTTAGTATCATGACATAAATATCTTCCTTTGTTAAAAAATATCCCAATTTAAGGCTACAACCTGTAACCTTTCCACCAACCTTTTGTTTAGAACTCAATGTCATTTCTACTTACTTGAACTCATCCTGCTCGACTCCCTTTATCTTAATTCTCTTCAGCGATGCATTAGAGATGAATCTCTTTGTAGCACTTGGATCTATCAATACAATATATTTTTGTTATGCGATCATACCTTATGTCCCTAGCACAATGGACTGATGCTCAGCCTGGAGGTTTTTCACTGATGCATGTATCTTATGGTCCTTGCCCAAATATCCAACTGTAGTGGGTCCTGATGATCTGACCGCTCTGGCCTTCTCAATCAGACAGTCTCATTGGTAATGTGGCTCACCACATTTCTAACATCCAGTCTTCAGTCCACTTCTCCTGGTCCCTGAAGTAGAATTTGTTGGTCTAACAACCTATGATCCTTGTATGTTTTGTTGAACAGGCCTAAACGGATGTTGTGGTCAATGCTACTGCTGCTATGGCCCTCTATAAGGAGTCCTCTATTGAGGATTATGTTGTCATGTTGTCATAAACACCAGTCCTCTAGGAATAACTCGATTCCTTGTAGTATGTCTGGATGGTTCTTGATGTTGTTGCACTTCAAATTATGTACATCTAGTCTATCTCGAAGGAGTCCTGCCCTGACCCCCACCATTCTTCTCTTCCTCATCTATGAGGGATTTTTGAACTGCATCATGCAAATTCTGAGGCAATAATATCCTCACCTTCACATGAATGTTGAATTTA
The DNA here is from genome assembly GCA_010110895.2 of Picea sitchensis. Taxonomy (NCBI): domain Eukaryota; kingdom Viridiplantae; phylum Streptophyta; class Pinopsida; order Pinales; family Pinaceae; genus Picea; species Picea sitchensis. Next base: position 11,045 of record SNQJ01S0027844.1, read on the forward strand.
AGTCCAAACACAAACTTTTTGACCTTTAACTTGTCTTTGTTCAGATGTGGAGCATACCTAGGTGATCTAAACCTGGGGGTGATAAGTTTCCAATAATTGGTTGTTTATGTCACTCCTTCAAAAGGTTCAGTTATAGATCGTTTTACTTGAGTGATGTGAAATTAAAGGTAAATTTGAATTCGTATAAGCTTGAATCCAAAGTGAATAAAACCTCCTTATTTTTTCTTATGTGTTATATTTCATGCTTGCATTTAATATCCTATGCACGGAAATTCATAGAAAAACAACATAAGAACATAAGACACATAATGGATATTACACTTCCCTTGATAACGGAGTTCATCCTATGTGGGCTACCTCTCCAATTCATGCTCCAAATTATGACCTCTTCATTCTCCTCGCTGTAATGATGTCTCTCCTTTACAAGTTGTAAGGCCAAAGTCCCTTTTCGATGATGGAAACAAGAGATCGAAATGTGATCAAGAATGTATACAACTTCACAAGTTCTCATACTCATGAGGCATCCATGATATTGACATGGACATCATTCCCACATACTAAATACATAAAAAGAGGAAGAATAAAATATGACCCCCAGCAACATGGAGCCATCAAAATCCTTAGATCTACTGCTCAGATCCAAGCATAAATATGCAGCCCATACAAAGATCCCAAAACCACGGGATTTAGAACTGCTTCATTGGCCACTTATCATGCAAGTGACACAATTTCTCTGTCACATGTAACTGATTGGTTTGATGTGAAAGAAGAGAATAAAAGAATAGATAGAAGGAATAAGTTGATCTAGCTGCCTTACTATAGCCTCTCTATGCTCCTTCGGACTTGTAACATGCATGCTATGCTGCAACACTTAATGACAAAAAAATATAATCAAAAACATGCTTACATTGGCTTCTCCATGACTTATCTTTCTGATTTGAAGATTTTCTGAAAAAAGAGACCTCGTCATTGTATTCGCGTTGCTGAATTACCTAAAAATGATTGTCAAATAATCTCCATTTGATTCTGACACTTTCAGGACCAAGAGACACCTCTACCTCGGTTACCATGCCACTGCCTCTACAATAAATGACTCATTCTTGAGTTAAGCTACATAATCTTTTCTCATACCAGAAAACTAACACCACCACTGCGTTTTTGGCACCATTTTACCTAAAAATGATTGTCTACATGCCTCGATCTGAGTTTGACACTTTTTGGCCCAAGAGGCACCCTTACCTTGGTTTGTGTGCCACTTCTCCTACAATAAATACTAATAAATCTTGAACTACGTGAAAAATATTTACCAGGCCATACAAGTCTATACGAGTCTGTATAAGCACGCTCAAACTCCTCTCTCATGCTCTGTGTTTGTTCAGAACTCTGGCGAGACCCCCTTCTTATACCTTTTTTGCGGGTGGTTAGCATTAATGAGGAGGTTGGTGTATTGATTGGCGTAGCTAAGTTTAGGGAATAGGTTAGAGGAGGTCCTAGGGCCGAATCCCATGGACTCCACTCTTTTAAAGAATATTTTGGCGCGCTTCGGTAATTCTGGAAGAGATTTTTATGGGCAGCTTGCTATATTTGGTGGACTTTTGCTAGAATGGCGGACAATTGGCTATTTCTGGTTGATTCTCTGGTGTATAGTTGCTAGTTGGATAAATTTGTGAAACCGATGTATATAGCATAAAGACATCCATATTTGGTGGAGTTCTATTATA
>SNQJ01S0027844.1:12775-36725 GCA_010110895.2 Picea sitchensis
ATTTGATCACAGAGACTACTTGTGCATTTCAGGGATGCCACATGGCACCCTCCTATTGGGCCATCTGGCATCCTTTGATTTTCCCACATGTGCACTAAAGCAACCTCCATGTCACCTCATGAAATATGGAACCTTCTAGGTGGCACCATGTGGCATCAGCTGGGGATGCCACGTGGCACTTTTTTACTATTCCACGTGGTGCCCTAAAAAGTCCAAATTTGAGTGACACGTGGTAGTCTCTAGTGATGCCATGTGGCATGTTGATGTCATCATGACACATGTCACCCTATGCACTTTCCATGTAGGATTTATGGATGTTGACATCATCTGTACTGATGCTAATGTCAATAGTATGGATGCTGACTCATCCTAGCTGATTGGGCTAGGTTGACCAAAAGTTTGACCACTTATATATTTTGATCCATAAATCCGTTTGAAAAACCATTTATGTCATTAGAAATCTTGGGACACGATATTCGCGATCATTCCATTTTAATTGAGATTTGATAACTTTGATTTTTTTCCCTTTTGATGTATGTTGAATCCATTATGAGCCTCCTGGGACACTTCTGAAACTTCTGTGATGTTCCCTAGATCCATCTAGTTTTGGCCTCCCAACTGAAAGGAATTTTGGTCCCCAAAATTTTTTACATTATAATTTTCATGTCCATTGGAATTACAATATGAAACCCATACCCAAACTACCTCACCCAGCCTAACAATATCAACATGTTCCAGAAAAAGAAGTGATATCAACAATTATCACTTTTACACAATACCCTTCTACAGGGTATGAATCGCAACATGTGATTTACAAAGATGGCCACTCTCGACTAGCTCAAGGATTTTCCCCATTTGTTCAACCATTTGTTTGAACATGTCTTCTTTACCGAGTTATCCTTTCTCTAGTAGTTGGTCTTCTCCTGGTGGTGGATTTTCCTGCAGCACTGCCTAACTAGTTGTCTCCCTTAGAGGTGTCTTCCTTGTCTTCTTGTCCCTCTTTGGACGTAGATCTGGATGTAAGGCCCAACAAGTGGCCTCATGATGCCCATCTCTGCTACAATGGTTGCAATAGCCTTCCTCCTTCAGAGGTACATTCCCCCTGCTCTTTTCCATGTGTGGAAAGCAATCTTCCATCCTTGTCCTTCTCCTAGTTGCCATAACCTTCCTACACAAGGATTTCCTCTTCCATACTGGGACACTGCATGGTTACTCAATCCACAAAATGTGCATGGTATTTGATGCCAAAATCTCTTTTTTATATGATTAACATTCTTATAACCAAATGTCATTTTAGAATTTCGAGATTTCTTATACCTTGGTGAGTTTCCTCTGGAGTCATACTAGCAAGAAGAGTTGGTATAAACTTTGTCATTATGATGCTCATATCTCCCTGGATATGTCTTGAATCCTCGATCATGATAATTTGTGCTCTTGGCCTGCACTGAATCAATTTCATCTCTTGATGATTTTTTTACCTTTGGAATCTCAATGATTGTCCTAGGGTCTTCTTCCCAAATGGTTTTGGAGATTTCTCCAACAACCTTTGGGACATATCTTATCCCTCCATATCGAGGCCAAACCACTTCCTTGATGGGATCCACAATACCTTTTCCATTAGTTCCAAGGCCTCCTCCATCGTATTCCATTTTTCTCATAAACTTTTATATGATGCAAGAAGCATGTTGTTCAAGGATTTCAAAAGAATCATCAACATTAATCAATAAATGAAATACACATGGTTTATTTATCTCCACCTCAAACTGGGACCCTTGGTCTACTTCTTGAGATGTGTCCAGTTGTTCCTAGTGAGAAGGATTAGTGGAAGATGCTTCTTGGAATCCTCCTTGGTTTATGGATGCATGTAGGTCATCTTTATTTTCTTGAAAAAGTGTGCAAGCATTTGAATTGTCATGCTCGCACCCATAACTAGTGAAATTTCCATGGTCACAAGATGGTACTATAACCATCTCATTCATAGAGCCTTCCTCTATCTACATCTTCATGTCCTACAAATTCTCTTGCAACCTTTGGTTCTCTTCTTCTACAACATGCAACAATGTCTTCAATCCATCATTCTCTTCTTAAAGCATTTGGCTGAGCTCTTGAAGCTCATCGAACCATGATTATTTTGGTGACCTTTCCATCCTTCGATTCAACACCTGCAATTGCTATCAATCCTTTTCTAATACCACATGATCTGAACTCGAGGGTGATAAATTTCCAATAATTTTTTATTTTTTCACTCCTTCAAAAGGTTTAGTTATAGATCGTTTTATTTGAGCAATGTCCAATTAAAGGTAAAGTTGAATTCTTATAAGCTTGAATCCAAAGTGAATAAAACCTCCTTAGTTTTTCTTATGTGTTATATGTCATGCTTGCATTTAATATCCTATGTGCAGAAATTCATAGAAAATCAACATAAGAACATAAGACAAATAATGGATATGACACTTCCCTTGATAACGGAGTTCACCCGATGTGGGATAACTCTCCGGGTCATGCTCCAAAGCCTAACCACTTTATTCTCCTCGTTGTAATGATGTCTCTCATTTACAAGTTGTAAGGCCAAAGTCCCTTTCCGGTGACGGTAACAAGAGATCGTAATGTGATCAGGAATGTATACAGCTTCACAAGTTCTCATACTCCTGAGGCATCCATGATGATGACATGGACATCATTCCCACATACTCAATACATAATAAGAGGAATAATAAAATAGGACCCCAATCAACATGGAGCCATCAATAGCCTTATATATGCATCTCAGATCCAAGCATAAATATCCAGCCCGTACAAAGATCCTAAAATCAGGAGATTTAGAACTACTTCATTGACCACTTATCATGCAAGTTCCACAATTTCTCTGTCACATGTAACTGATTGGTTTGATGTGAAAGAAGAGAAGAAAATAATAGATATAAGGAATAATATAATCTTGTTTCCTTGCTCCAGCCTCTCTAGTCTCCTTCATACTTTTAACACACATGTTATGCTGCAACATTTAATGAAAAAACAACATAATGAAAAGCATGCTTACATTTTCTTCTCTGGAACTTAGCTTGCTAATCTGAAGATTTGCTACAAAAAAAGACCTCGTCATTGGATTCGCGTCACCAAATTACCCAAAAATAACTGTTGAATCGTCTCCATCCGAGTCAGACACTTTCAGTCCCAAGAGACACCTCTTCCTCAGTTACTGTGCCACTACCTATGCAATAAATGATTCATTTTGGAGTTAATCTACAAAAAAAATTCTCAGATCATAAAACTAACACAACCACTATGTTCGTGGAGTCATTTTACCTAAAAATGATTGTCTTGACGTCTCGATTCGAGTTGGACACGTTTTGGCCCAAGAGGCACCCTTGCCTTGGTTTTTGTGCTACTACTCCCACAATAAATACTAAGAAATATCAAATTGCATGAAAAATCCATATCAGGCCATACAATTTCATATGAGTCCATACGAGAATGCTCAGACTCCTCTCTCGTGCTCTGTGTCTGTCCCAAACTCTGGCAAGACCCCCTTCTTATACCATTTTTTCAGGCGGTTAGCATTAATGAGGAGGTTGATGTATCATTTGGTTGAGCTAATTTTAGGGCATAGATTAGTGGAGGTCTCGGGGTCAAATCCCAAGGATTCTGCTATTTTAAAAAATATTTTGGCACGCTACGCTAAGTCTAGCGGTGATTTTGGTGGGCGACCTACTATATTTGGCAGACTATTGCTAGAATGGAAAACAGTTGGCTATTTATGGTGGATACTCTGGCATATAGTTGGTGGTTGGCTAAATTGGCAGAACTGGTAGATATAACGTAAATTTCGCCATATTTGGTGGAGTTATGGTTTATATATATATTTTATAATTATTTGATCATGGAGCCTCCTTGTGCATTTCAGGGATGCCATGTGGCACCCTCCTATTGGGCCATGTGGAATTCTATGATTTTCCCACATGTGCACTGACATCACCTCCATGTCACCTCATGACACGTGGCACCTTCTGGGTGGTGCCATGTGGCACATTTTTACTAGTCCAAGTGGTTCCCTAAAAATTCCAAATCAGAGTGACACATGGCAACCTCTGGCGCTGCCACATGGCATGTTGACGTCAACATGACACATGTCACCCTCTACACTTGCCGCGTAGTTTGTATGGATTTTGACGTCATCCGTACTGATGTTGATGTCAGCAATACAGATGTTGACGTCAGTAGTACAGATGTTGACTCATCCTTGCTGACTGGGATAGGTTGACCAAAACTTTGGTCACTTATATATTTTGATCCGTAACTCCGTTTGACGAGCCATTTGCGTCATTAGAAATATTGTGATGCACTATTAGCGATCATGCCCTTTTAATTGAGTTTTGGGAACTTTTAATTTTTTTCCCTTTTGTTGTCTGTTGAAGTCATTCTGAACCTCCTCAAACACTTCTGAAACTTTTGTGATGTTCCCTAGATCCATTTGGATCACTAAGTAGCTCCATGAATCTAGCCTCATACTCTGGCACCGTATGACTATTCTTTCATAAGCAGTTGAACTCATTGAGTTGGTTCTCAAATAATTTTTCAAACAAGTACCTTTCCCAGAACCGTTCCTCGAATAGTTCCCATGAAACGTCTTCGACAACCATGTTTAGTTGAAGAAGGAGCATCTTTCACCATAGAAGAGAACTCCCCTTTAGCTAAAATACCTCCATGTGGAATTTCATGTTGGAGGTGTCATCACGAAGTGCGAAGCACATCACCATGTTATCCAACCACGCCTCGATGGCTAAGCCATCTGGGGTGCCCTAGAACTCAGGAAATTTCACCTTCTTGAGTTCTTGGTGCATGCTATTACTACAAGTTGGGGTGCATTGTGAAACCTCATTGGGTACATATGCTCTACCTTGATCTCTAACCAGGCAGTTGATCAACGCCTCTAACATCCTCAGGAAGGATCTCATCATACTTACTACATATCCCACAACAATCTACTTTTGCTCAACATTTTTCACACCTTCCTGTGGGTTAGACATTTTGGGCATGGATTCTATCGAAGGTGTCACACCCCTTCCTCCATCACCACGTCCTCTACCTCCCCTCCATCCCCTAACCATGATTACCTGCACAAGCAATTTAATATTTTTATCAGCGATCTAATTCAATCAATTCGTTTAACAAAGCCAATGGTGTAACGGTCCAATGTAGCAGGGTTGAACCGACTCTGATACCATATGTAACAACCCCTATGTTATGTCATAACCAAGGGATAACAGTAAGAATTTATTTTTTTCTTTTGAAACAATAATACATTAAGAAAACATCACTAGAACAAGTTAACATGATATCAACATACTTCGGTCATACGTAGTCTAATTCATTCATCTCAATTCACGACTAGAGATGGATGCAATGCCAATGTATTAATGATATTCCATATCCCATAATTATCACATACAACAAGATTAAAACATCACGATCCTTCAAAATAAATGACAACCAGTTCCATCACACAACATCATTTCTTCTAACAGAATAAATCATCATACAAGACAATCAAGAATATCTAACCATCCAACTACCTGCAAGGTTAGGACCTCCAAGACATATAATCAATCTCAAGTCCAGGATTCATCCGATTGATTTTGAAAAATTAAGATCTCAGGACTGGTGATTGTTCTGAGGAACAAGGAAGTATCTAATTCCCATATTTTTAGTCCAAAGAAAACATCAATTAAGTTACCAACATACTTAGCTATATTTTATTCAACACGGAAAAATCTAGTCACATGATCACCACTTCATAATACCCAATTTTTATTATTATAGTAATTCATCATATTATTCAATTAAGGGATAGGAATTAATTTCAGAAAAATGAAGGCAATAAACTTAAACAATAAAACACAGTCCCTTAAATAGACAATCTATCATCTATGACAATCTGGAAATTTACTCATGTCTACCTAGAATAAGTGTGACCTACATACAAAGTACAACCAAGTAGTTTTATATCCAATCTATATCACAAGTTAAAAGAGGAAGAGAATTGTAGAGAAAATCTCTCAGCACAAGGTAGAACCATAATCCTACTATGCACCTTGGTGAACCAACAAATATTGTGAAGAAAAAAAGCTTGTAACCGAAAGGAATTCTATTCAAAGATTTAATTAATAAGTTTTTTTTAAAGAATCTTAAGTTACTATTATAGGTGTCATAGTGAAACACAAATAGAGACAATTATGTAACTACGTAGACAATCTCCTTTAGAGCCCACATATCAGAAGAACAACACTTAGTATGCACTTAGACCTTCTCAAGTTAGGCCTAGATCTCAACTTTTGAAAGAACAAAACTTAGCAGAGACAATGCAAATTTACACAGGGGATGTGTAAGAATGCACTCAACCATCAATGACCAATGCTCAGTAGTCGTCAGATATGGGAGTTGTAGAGGAGGACCGTCAGATAAACATCTGATTAAGTCCCAACCATCAGATCTCAGTAAGCGTAGATCAATGACGGGGAGCCATTTCAGTATCAAAGGGTTGAGTTAACAATCACACAAGTTCGATTCGGCAATCCACACAGGTCATCGATCGTTACCTACAATAGTTCAACGGTTGGCATCGATCCCACTATCAAGGAGTGGTTTCTATTGCGGAAATTAGGAAAGGTTTTGAACAACATGCTAGTCGATACTGTACAATCCTTCCTAGCCATCTATCTACATGATCGATTTAATCATGACTATTGAATTAGAACTTCGATTAGCACTCAAGGAGTTGATCCAAGATCATATCTCTTGGTCATACAAAGGGAGGACAGAGGCCCTTCGGGCTAGTTGAATGTGCCTCAAAGCCTGAATCGTGACGTGGATCTACGCCATAGATCAGTGGCAAATTCTATTTGTTGGATCCATAAGAATTCTTTGATTCAGGGAGTTTGAGTTCCCAATAGATAAGAGTTGAAAAGACTTTAAGCTCATAAGTACCAGAGTGAGGGATAGTCATAGATATGACAAACGATTATGGGCCATTGGATCTATGAGCCTACGTTCTTCAACGGTTTGGTAATTTGCTACTACGACACAACTAGAGTCAGTAGGTTTAAGGTGAAGGAAATCCTAAAGTCCCAAATTCTGGAGTAAATCCTTGTCGTCCAATGGTGGGTACACGTGTCTGTATATCCAAGTATTTGGAAATTCGGCCATTTGAGAGGTGGTGGTTGAATGTTATGAAGGTGTGAAAGATTCTGAAATCCTGGAGTTTCGAGGTTAATCCTGACCGTTGTTTTATGTAAATCCAGGACCTTCATATATGTGTGTTCATCCTTCGCAAATTTGGATGGAACGAGAGTTTCAAAAACTAAAATCTTAAATCCCAGAGCCCTGGAGTTTCTTATGGTCATAGATTTGATTAGGGTGTGGGAACCGTCGACCCCCTAGTCATTCGAAATTCGACACTTCGACTAGGTTAAGAGGTAAATGTTGAGGATTACGAAGAGCCGGAAGTTCCAAAATTCCATAGTAAAGGAGATATGTAGATCTAGTGAACAATCAAGGACCATATATCTTCAAGTCTTAATCCTTCATAGCTTTTTGACAGTTCGACACTCTAGAGGAAAGGAGTGGTTGCTTGAAAAATGTGATGAACTTCCGGAGTTCCAAACTCTGGAGTGGACGAAAACCGTTGATCTAAGGGGAGCGTAATCCATTAGATATCTGATACATTTGGTAGTTCGATGATCTGGGTGAAACATACTCAATAATTGAAGCGAGAAAAACCCTAAAGGTCGAAGTTCCATAGTGGATCTCCACTGTAGAAACTCATGTAAGGAAAATCTACGCCATCCATTAGATTATATTACTAAAAATTACAAAATAATTTGGGTAGGGTTAAACTACAACTGTCGATCAACTCATCTCAAGACTGGATTCATCCGGTTAGCACTTCGGGAGAAAGGAAGTGATGAGTTTAAGGAAACTGCGGAGAACTGGAGTTCCAGAGCCCTGAATAATGCCCTTTTTTACTAACACTAGATTCTAGCTCGTGGTAAGAAGAATAACTTTGTTTAGGAAAAAGGGGTTAACACGCTAAAAGTTTAAAACAAAATTTTAGATACTTTAACATCCCCTCCCCTGTCCCAAAATTGTTGGTTTTTAAAATAAAAAACACAGATACTCCAGGTTATTATTAATTTAAGTTTATTAGCAATTTCGACAGAATATCCACATACAAATTCTAATTAATTCAATTCACTAGAGAAATTCACGATGTAAATTCAGATCCAAATCCTTAGTTTACCAACGAACTATTCACCGTTAAATTCCTACATTAACCTCAACAAAAGGACTCTGGTCATTCAAAACTTCAACATATATAAGATACAAGTTTTTAAACATAGACCATACAACACATAAATTCAACTTTTGAATGAGGATCATCCTGCTCAGTTTAGGGTTCAGAAAACATCCGAAATTACGATAAAAGTTTAAAGTATAAACACTATAAATATTATTCGTTTGCAACAACTGTAAATCAAATACAAACTCTGAACCATTTCTCATTGACATCAAATGTAACCATGGACATTCAAGATTTTTAATGATGCTATAGAGACCCTATCAATCCAGCATACTTCTACACTAATTCTAGCAATAAATTTGGAATAAAAATACTAGAACTAAAGAATGTTGTGTCTTGAAGATTCCTTGAAGTCTTGTGCTCCCTCCCTTCCTTCGCTTGCTAATCACTGAGACTTCACTGGTACCTCCCATCCAAGTCTAGGGGTACTCTTCTTCCCCGTTATCCCCATGAGCTGCAAAGGGGCCAAGCACAAAAACCATAACATAATAGCTTGCCTTGCAAGGAAGAGCTTCCACTCTTTTTACGAGCCTGGAGTCCCAACTCTCACAAGTAAACACAGTCAATCAAAATTCGGTAGCATAACAATTCTTCCTAAAAATTCCATCTGCTTCCCTTCTAAATCCATTTCTTTATAGAATTGTCTCTCACAGACATCTGTCCCTGATGCATAATTCATTAATTTTTTTATAATTCATTTAAAGGATTATTCACCCACTACAGGTGTCACATTCTCCCCAGGTTGCACAAGTAATTTCTCTTTTATTTTTATTTAAAAGCCACTTTTCCTCACAATTCCCCATGTGTTCCTAAATCTCCTCTTGTTTTCTCTTAGTTCCCCAATCCCCTTAATTAATGGGTGCCTCCTAACAAGGTTTTAGTTAGACTTGGATTAGGAGTCTTCTTAGTTAGGCTAGGGTTGGTTGACTCAAATTATATTCTATGCACAACCCATTCTCTCAAGTTGTTATTTATTTCTAAATAGAGATTACTTTTTAATAAATTCATGCACACATGTCAATTTTATCAAATCTTTATGTCTTTACTTACTATTTCCTAACATTTGATTTCCTTAAAATATTTACTCGTGTCACAATTCAACTGGTCCTTTATTTAAATTTTAGACCTCGATTTAATATTTAACAATTTCTGGTTTAATTTATTATTTTAATCCGACAAGGTCTAATCATTCCAATGTTTTCTAGGCCACCTATATTTATTGACTCACGTTTCAATTGTGTGACATTCCCTTCAAGACGCATCTTCCTTCTCTAAGGGTACCACTCGTGTTGACTTGTTTTGGAAGTTTTTCCAACCCATTGGAGTCAAAACTCCATTTGGTTGACCTTCTGAGTGACTAAGATATTCTAAGGAATGAGGATTCCTCCTTATTGCACGCCCCTTAGAAATCTACGTGAGCGACTATCTTAGTCTTCCCTCACGACATCATGGGCCACCCAACTAGGTAAATTTTAACCTATAGTTATGTCCACGGTGGGAGTGCTAGTAGGCTATGATAGGGATGCTTCCAACCCTCTCCCTCAATATCTAGTGTTATATGCAAGGCCCCTTTACTCCTTATATGATTCGTATTAGCAAGCATCGTCAAGCCTGCATCCGCTGAAAAAAATAATGTCAAAAATCCATATATATAAATCATACTAAAATCCATCATACATCATATGTGAATAATAATGAAACAATCAAACAATACAATCCACTCCCTGACTCAATCTGGAGTCCAAGGAAGCCCTTTGATTCCACCGATATCTATAAGATGTCATGTGTCCTGCACACTCAAGATGACTTGTCAAAAGAACATGTCAACATATATATATATATATATATATAATCAAGCACCTATAACACCTCAACATCATCATATATAACCCATAATCTAAATGAAATTATAGTGTTCTACACCTGGATCACTTGCAAGCAAGTTTCCTAAAAGAATAAGTCAATAATAGTATGCTCAGTAGAGCGGCATGTTACATTAACATACTACTACACTAATGCTACAAAAAAATTCAGAATATAAAAATACCAAGACTAATGAAGATGATGTAATGAATATTCCCTTCAAGTCTTGTGCTCTTTCCTTTCCTTCGCTTGCTAATCACAGAGACTTCACAGGTACATCCCAACCACTGCTATGGGTACTCCTCTTCCCCCTTAGCCCCTCGACCCACAAAGGGACCACACACAAGAAACCAACAATAATAGTTCCAAGACTTCCCCTCGCAAGGAAGATCTTCCACTCTTTTTACAAACTTGGTATCCCAACTCTCACAAGTAAAACACAATCCAATAAAAATTTGGAAGCATAACAATGCTCAGAAAATACGATCCCGTTTCCTTCTACCTTATTTGTTTTTATAGAAAATTTCTTCACTGACACATGTCCTCATGCATAGATAATTAACGTTTTAGTTAATTTAATTTGGATTATTCACTCACACACTTGTTACATTCTCCCCAAGTTACACTAGTATTTACCAATTTTATTTTATTTAAAAAGGTCAAATTCCCTCACATTCCTCAATCTGTTCCTATTTTCACTCCTAGGTGTCCCTTTGTTCCCTATATTCTCATTTAATAAGTGTCTCCTAACTAGATATTAGTTGGATTTGGATTTGGATTCTTCTTCTAGTTAGACTAGTGTAGTTTGACTCTAGATTCTATTGTATGTATACCCAACCTCTCAAGTTATTATTTATTTCTATTTAAAAATTATTTTTTATTAAATTCATGCACATATGTGCATTTCATCCAATCTTTAGATTTTACCCCATTTTTCCTAGTATTATATTTATCCAAACTTTAATATTTTAGATAGTTCCCAAATCAAAATTAGACTTAGGCCAATTCTTAGACTAGGCTTTGAATATTGTTAGACTTTTCAATTAATAATCTATTGTTTAATTAATTAGTTAATCCAACAAGGTCTAATTAATTCAATTTTTTCTAGGCCACCTAGATTTATTGACTTCAAGTTTTAAATTACGTGGCATGCCCTTCAATACGCACCTCTGTGCTCCAAGGGTGCCACTCGTCTTATAATTGTTTTGGAAGTTGTCCGATCCTTGGAGTCAACACTCCACTCGGTCGACCTTGTGAGAGACTAAGGGATTCTAAGGAATAAGGACTACAACTTAGTGTGTGCTCCTTAGAAATCTTCATGCGCGACTTTCTCAGTCCACCCTCACATCATCATGGACCTTTAAAACTAGGTGATCGTTAACCTACAGTTCAGATCATGGAGGGAGTGCTAGTAGGCTATGATGGGGACATTGTCACACCTCTCCCTCAAATTTATGTTTTTTGTGCATGGTCCCTCTACTCCTTATGTGAGTGGGATTAGCAAGCATATTCAAGCCTGCATCCACTGACAAAAACATTGTCAATAATTCCATATGCATAAATCATACTATAATCAATCATACATCACATGTGTGTAAAATGAAATACTCAATAAATACAATCCACTCCCTCACTCAATCTGGAGTCTAAGGGAATCTATCGATGCCATCAACATCCTTACCTTTTCATGCTTCTTTCACACTCAAGACGACTCGTCAAAATCATCTATCAATATATATACATAAATATAATCAATAAGCCATAACACCTCAATATCATCATATATAACCCATAATCTGAATGAAATCACAATGTACCATACCCGGATAACTTACATTCAAGTTTCCTCAAGGAATAATTCAATAATAGTGTGCTCAGTAGAGCGAGATGTTAAATACACCCCCTCTTGTTTTAAACGTCTTCCCAAAGTTTCTACAGTATATATTAAAGAACGTAATAAATGTATATGACATAGATCTATATGTCTAATCTATAAAAAAATTAAGGAAACCGTTGACGCATCTCAAATGTGTCCTACATATGTTCTTCAATTTCTTGTATCACTTCTAGTCCTACCAGAACCCTATCCTCAAGTCAATCCCAAATCAACAGTGTCAGGCATGGCCACCCATAAAGAAACTCAAACAAGGCCATATTTATCGTACTTTGATAGTTGTTATTGTATGCAAACTCTACTGGTGGAAAAAATTATTCCCAACATTTATGTTGGTCCATTACATACATATGTATCATATCATCCAAGATCTGGTTTGTTCTTTATGCTTTCTTGTCTGTCTCTAGATGGTAAGTTGTGCTAAAGTTTAGTTGTGTTCCCAAATCTTCTTGGAAACTGGTCCAAAATCGTCTTGTAAACATCGATCCTCGATTGGATATGATCCTTCTTGGTACACCATGTAATCTTAAAATCTCATTGACAAATACTCTATATACATCTGGAGCCTGATGCATTGTACACAAAAGAATAAAGTGGGCACTCTTCGTCAGAGTGTCAACTACCACAAAAATTGAAACGTTTCTCCTTGCCGTCAGTGGAAATCCAACAATAAATTCCATAAAAATGACCTCCCATTTCGATTCTGGAATAACATATGGTTATAAAATTCTTGTTGAATGTCGGTGTTCAACCTTCACTTGCTGACATTATAGACATATAGCCACATAACTAACTATTTCTTCCTTCATTTCCCTATAGACGAATAAAGGCTCAAGTATTTCCTTCATCTTCGTGACTCCTAGATGAGCCATGTATACTACTCAATGTGCTTCATTGATTCATACCCCCACCTTTACCTAGGGCCCACGTGACCTCCCATTCTAGAATCGATTAGTTTCAGATCTACACAACTTTCAGGCTTCTATTGAGCCCCCAAAACCACATACATAGGTCCTTAATTTCCTAAGGCATAGGTATGTATACATCCGAACCCCTCGAGTGTTTTCTCAAAGCCTCTTTACCTTTAAAACCATATAAAATCAAATTTTGGGCTCTATCCCTCTTGATTCTAGAGAAAACCCCATGTGACCCTGGGCTATGACCAAGCACTGATAAAAAAGGCATTAAATAGAACTCTCCCTGAGCTTTCGGCTCCAGAAGATCAAACACCCCAAGTCTCAAATTCCTATGAACTTGCAAACTAGTGAACTAGAAGAACAATGGCAAGGATCAATAGTTTATAATGCATCGAGATCAATGACTCACAATGACTCTAGGGCTCTGGAATTTGGAACTTTATATTGTTTTGCTACCACCTCCTCCTGAATATGCCAATGCTGAAATGCTCGGGATCTACAACCCACCTTATTTCAACACCCAACGACTATGATGGATTTCCAAAATCTAGGATGGTTATTGCCAAACCTATGGATCAATGAATTGACGGACCCCTGAAGGGATCTCTGGATCGACAGTTCTCCACTCCTTTGTATATCAATGGTTCCAATTGGCTCTAGAGCTTTGGGATTCATATCTCTTCGTTACGCAATAATTATTGTCCCTCGGAATGCCAAACCTTTGAGTTGTTGGATCTGGCACCACGTGTTCTCATCAAATTGATAGTCGATATCTACTATGAGACTCTTGCCTTTGGGAGTTCCTGGCTGCCACAACATGCGATACCTCTAGAGTACCAACACCCCAGACCTCCAGATCTAGTGCCACGTGTCTATCAGAATCAACAGTCTAGATCCTCTCAGGGACTCCAGCCTTGAGGAGACCTAGATGTCTACTGCGGGAGATACCTCTAAACCCTGAATTTAAAATGGTCCAATCAACCCTCCACATGTCCCCTTCAACCAAAAACTCTAATTTTCTTTTAAATCCCTAGATTCAAGAGTTCCTACTAACTAATTCTCACAACCAGCTAGAGCACTAGGCCTCCGAACTGACAAATCTGACAACATGTGTCCACTGCAGATCAATGGCTGGGATGACTTCCAGTACTTCAGAGCTTTGGGAGGTTTGCAAATTTCTACACCTAGTCTTCAGTGCTCTGGATAGCCGAACTTATATACCTTCTCTAATATGCTAAGACCCGTTCCTGCAGATGGATGGCTCAGATCCACTTCAGATTCCCGTGACTTCAGGAATATCACACCTCTTTGCAGTTATGCCCTGCTTCCTCTCGAATGGTCTGTCTTCCGGACCTCCTCCAATATTCTGCCACATGGACAAAGTGTCGACGATATATATGCACGATGCTCTTCGTAGCTTCGGGATACTTGAAACCTATATCATCCACTTCTTTCTTCCTTCAAAGTGATAGACCTCCGGACCATGATCTGTGGACACGTGTCCTATCAATTTGGATGGTCTGGATTTTCTCCCAATCCCGAGACTCTAGGGATCCTACACTTGACTATGAAAAACACCTCCAGACCCATGAAGTCCAAAGGACCCTAGGGGTTAAAACACATGCTACTTACCTAGATCCAATGACTCACGATCCTCGTGCCTAGATCCAATAGACAAAATTTCTCCTCCTCCTCTGCGTTCTCCTTGTCTTGTATGGGGTTTGATATAATGGTCCAAATCTATTCTAACATCCCATACGACGACTTTTGTAGCTTCTCATCTATTGTTGCAACTAAATATTTCATCTAAGGAAGGATTTATTTAAGCTTCCAAAAGGCTTGGCCTCTACCTGATATGCACCTCTTGAGCTTTGAACTTGAAATACGTTCACTTGCACACACCTTGCACTTCCTCAACAATATGAACCTTGAAGGTTCTTAACCTCTACACACCTTGGAAGGTCTCAATGCATACTTGCACTAACTCTCCCCTGAACTTGAAATTATTCAAACTACTAAGGGACTCGACCCTTTTCTTCTTATCAATTTCTTATGCCCTTCTGGCACTCACGCTCTCCCTCCTAATATTTTGTGGACTTGAAACCACTTGACCTTATGGTGCACTCATTGCGTCCTTTGAACCTCTAAATGATTCCATACTTAGAGATTGTTTCCAAAAATCTCCCTATGCACTCCTTGTTTCTACTCAATGCACTCCTTCCAGAGCCCTAATAGCATTAAGTAACTCTAGTATGTCTTCTCTTGCATAGTTTTCCTCAGAGTGTTCAACAATCGTGAGGTGCACTCTTTTCACAATACTCCTTCTATGTTTTACGAATTTTTTTGGTGTACCCACCTAGCATGCTCTTCCTTGAAATCGAGACAGAGTTCAAAATGCACTCCTTGCGTTGGATTCATAGAGTTTTCAATCACTCTAGTGTGCACTCCTTGCACAAGCCTAAGATCCCAAAACAACCTAGAAATTCACAAAGATAACGAATTCTATATAAACCTGCAAATGTAACATACTTGCAAATCTACTGCATACATAAATAAACACAAAAAACATTCATATAATAAACATTCACTCATTCATATAATACACATAGAAACCTCATGGGTAGGAAAACTGTTATTTGAATTATATCTGAATTTTTATACAATGGTTACAAAGCTCAGATTGCAACAGAGTCTCAACACTTCCTCTCTCCTCATTTGAGTTGTCTACAAATCTCTCAACTACTGACTAATGAATTTTGAAAAAAAATATATTTTACAAAAGAGAGGCTCTCGAGCCTTCCTCCGCCAGCTACCTACTCACATTGAATTGCATTCAATTACAATAAATGGACATCTAGTATGAATCAAAAATAAAACTATCCAACTATTAATCATTAAATGAGACTTCACATTTGGACTTTACAAATACAGTGACTCATATTTCTTGGAGCCTTACAAGATTTAATTTCATTCAATTGCAATTAATATTTTTAAATTGGGTTCAAAATGAGAGGGTTGGCACCTCTCTTTCCTCATAACGTGTTCCACCTAGTGCGCTAATGTGTTGTCTCGTTGATGTGATGGCACGTTTTCTGAGGTGGAGTGATGATCCTACATCATACTCCCACACTGAGAAAATTATGAGCTCAAGCTCATGGCTCCCCTGTTGTTGTTGTTGATATCCTCTAGGATTCCAAATCTAAAATTAGACTTATCCATTTTCTCCTCTTCCTTTATGTTGTTGCTATTGTTGTCATGTTGTTAAAATATCTCTTCTTATTAGCCTCTCTCTAATGGTAGTGGCATTCTCTTCTTCTTCCACCATCAATATCCTTATCTCTTCTATTTCCTTATCTAGTTGGTCCACAGGCTAGTTCCTTCTCTATCGTGTGTTTTGTTGCTGCATATTTTCTTCACCACACATATAAATGGGCAAATCATATTGATATCACATGTCGATTTCACCTTCGGTGGCCTTTACTTGCCACTCCACTACAGACTCAAACTCTATATCCATGCTACCGAGATTCTACTTAGCCATTTCCCCTAAAATATTATCTTCTGTTAGCTCCTTAGTCTCTCCTTGTGCTGGTTCAAGTCTAGCTTCTTCCAGCTACTCCTCGGGCTAGAGTTATTCTTCATCTTCCATGACTGTCCCCTGGTAGTATTCCCATATCTCTGGATTGTTTAACCAATCCTCCAACATTTTTAACTCTATCTCCCACTGAATGAGAATCTTGTCTATATGCTCTTCCTTCATCTCTGGGGAAGATTCTAATATTTTCTCTTTCTCCTCCATGACAATTTTTGCTATCTATCTCTTCTTTGTTGTACCTTCAACATGTGCACTAGCCTCGACTGGGTTGCTTGGAGGGAATATTTTGATTCCTCCAATGATGAGAATGCACCTCTCATCCTCCTCTTTTAGCACTCCTTCCTAATCTGAACTCTCCTCTGAGTTCCTGAGAGTCTTAGATAGCCTCATATCCCTTTCCTTGCACACCTAGAAAGATGAAATTCCATCTCTTCCCTCCTAGAAGTCTATGAGATCTCTATTCAATCAATTTTCCTCCTCATCGATGATGGTTTCTCCGGTCTCTGGCTAGAAACTGCAAAAAAATTTCGCTTTCGTGTCATTGATTTTTTCAACCTTCTTCAACCACCTCCTCAACATCTATCGTTGCCTCTAGGAAATGAACAGTTGGATGAGCCACTTTGTTCTCCACTTCATGGGTCATTCATACCTCCAACTTCCTCTCACTTCTTGCTGCATCTTCAACATCATCTGACCAAGTTCTTATCATACCTCCTTGAGCTCTTCGTCCATTTCCTGGTTTCTCATCTACTTAAGGTATTTTCTCTGACACCACTTTTGGACTTCAGTAGCCATTTTTTCTTCCTCTTCCTAATCTAAATTTTGGTTCTGATACCACTTGATGCAGACCCCCACCATTACGTGGGGCCCACATGATCTCCGGGTTTAGGATAGATCATTTTTGGAGCTAAACATCTCCCAGGCTCCTGCTGAGCCCCCAAAACCACATACATAGGTCCTTAATTTCCTAAGGTGCAGGTTTGTATATGTCTGAACCCCTCAAGTGTTTTCTCAAAGCCCATTTACCTTTAAAACCATATAAAATCAAATTTGTGTCTCTATCCCTATTTATTATGGCGGAAACCCCATGTGATATTGGGATATGAATAGGCGCTAATAAAAAGGACTAAACAAGACACTCTTGGAGCTTTGGGCTCTGAAAGATCAAACACCCCAAGTATCAAATTCCTCCACACTCTTGAACTAACAAACTAGATGAATAATGGAAAGGATCGATGGTCTATAATGTGTCAATATCAATGACTCAAAATGACTCTGGGGCTCTGGGATTTAGATATTTCCATTGTTTGACTTCCACCTTCTCCTAAATACACGAATGTCAAAATGCTCAGGATCTACGACCCACCTTCTTCCAACAACCAATGGTTGTGATGGACTTCAAAACTATGGCCTTCAGAAGTTATGGCTATCGGTTACCGCCAAACCTCTAGATCATGAAATTGGTGGACCGTTGAAGTTCTCTTTGGATCAATGGTTCTCCACTCCTCTACAAATCAATGATTCCAATTGGCTATGGAGCTCCGGGCTTCAGAGCTCTTCGTTACACAATAATTCATGTCCCCCGGAGTGCCAAACCTCTTAGCTGCTGGATTTGGCACCACGTTTCCTCATCAAATGGATGACCAAGATATACTATAGGACTCTGGCATTCATGATTTCTTGAATTCTCCAACATGTGATACCGCTGGAGTACCAAGACCCTGAACCTCCAAATCTAGCGCCACACATCTATCAGAATTAACAGTCATGATCTCTCCAGGACTCTGGCCTTGGGGAATCCTGGTTGTATACTATGGGCGATACCTCTGAATGTCGAACTGACAAAGGTCTCATAAACCCTCCACGTTTCCTCTTCAACCAACAACTCTAATTTTCTCCAGTTTTCGGGGCTTCGAGTGTTCTGACTAACTAGTGCTCACAACCCTCCCGAGTACTAGGCCTTTGAACTAAGGGATCTGACGCCATGTGTCCACTCCCGATCAATGACTAGGATGATTTATGGTACTTCAAATATTCAGGAGGTTTTCACACTTCTACACCTAGGCTTCAATCCTTTGGATAGCCAAACTTTCATACCTTCTCTGATCTGTTGACATGTTTACCTGCAAATTGATGGTTCAGATCCACTTCATATTCCCGTGACTTCAGGAATCTCACTCCTCTTTGTCATTATGTATCGCTTCCTCTTGGATGGACTATATTATGGAACTCCTTTAATCTTCTACCGCATGGCCAAAGTGTCAACGGTCCAGATGCACTCCACTCTTCAAAGCTTCAAGAGACTTTCAACCTCTAGCATCCACTCCTAACTTCCTTCGAAGTGACATACCTTCGGACCGCAATCTATGGACATGTGTCGTCTCTATTTGGATGGTCTCGATTTTCTCTGGATCCTGGGACTCCGAGGATATTACACTTAAGTATGAAATAAACCTCTGGACCTCCGAAGTCTGAAGGAAAATCAAGGTTAAAACACGTGTTACTTACCTGGATACGACGACTCATGATTCTTGCTCCTAGATCCAACAGATAGAATTTTTCATCCTCCTTTGTGCACTCCTCGTCTTGTCCGTAGTTTGATCTAAGAACCCAGACCGATTCTAATATCCCATTCGATGGCTGGTGTATCTTCTCCTCTACTACTGCAACTAAATATTTCATCTAAGGAAGGATTTCTTTAATCTTACAAAAGGATTGGCCTCTACCTGATCTGCACCTCCTGATCTTTGAACTTGAAACACATTCACTTGCGCATGCCTTGCGCTAACTCTCCTCTGAAATTGAAATTGTTCAGACTACTAAGGGACTTCAACCTTTTCTCCTTATCAATTTAATGTTTCATCCTAGCACTCATGCTCTCCCTCCTAAGCTTTTGAGGACTTGAAACGACTTGACCTTCTGGTGCACTCCTTGTGTCCTTTGAACATCTGAATGAATTCAAACTTAGATGTTTTTTTTGAAAATATCCCTATGTACTCCTTGCGTCTTCTCGATGCACTCCTTGAATATCCCTCAGATCATTCAGTAAGTCCGGTATGTCTTCTCTTGCACAGTCTTCCTCAGAGTGTTCAACAATCGTGAGGTGCACTCTTTTCACAATACTCCTTCTAAGTTTTGTGAATTGTTCTGGTGTACCCACCTAGCATGCTCTTCCTTGAAATCGAGATAGAGTTCAAAATGCACTCCTTGCATTGGCTTCATAGATTTTTCAATCACTCTAGTGTGCACTCCTTGCACAATCCTAAGATCCCAAAACAACCTAGAAATTCACAAAGATAAAGAAGTCTATATAAACCTACAAATGTAACATAGTTTCACATCTACCGCATACATAAATAAACACAAAAAACAATCATATAATAAACATTCACTCATTCATATAATACACATAAAAACCTCATGGGTAGGAAAACTACTATTTGAATTATATCTGAATTTCTATAAAATGGTTACAAAGCTCAGATTGCAACAAAGTCTCAACACTCCCGCTCTCCTCATTTGAGTTGTCTACAAATATCTCAACTACTGACTAATGAATTTTGAAATAAAATATATTTTACAAAGGAGAGGCTCTCGAGCCTTCCTCTGTCAGCTACCTACTCACATTGAATTGCATTCAATTACAATAAATGGACATCTAGTCTGAATCAAAACTAAAACTATCCAAATGTCAATCATTAAATGAGACTTCACATTTGGACTTTACAAATACAGTGACTCAGATTTCTTGGAGCCTTACATGATTTAATTTCATTCAATTGCAATAAAAAATTTAAATTGGGTTCAAAATGAGAGGGTTGGCACCTCTTTTTCCTCACAACTTGTTCCTCCTAGTGCGCTAATGCATTGTCCCATTGATGTGCTGACACATTTTCTGAGGTGGAGTGATTCTCTTGCATCATACTCCCACACTTATAAAATGATGAGATCCTCCTCATGGCTCCCCTGTTGTTGTTGTTGACATCCTCCAGGATCCCAAATCTAAAATTCGAGTTGTCCATTTGATCCTCTTCCTTTGTGTTGTTGTTATTGTTGTCCTGCTACTACAATATCTCCTCTGATTAGCCTCTCTCTACTACTGGTGGCCTTCTCTGCTTCTTCCACCATCAATCTCCTTATCTCTTCTATTTCCTTATCTAGCTGGTCTACAGGCTAGTTCCTTCTCTATAGTTTGTTATGTTGCTGCATATTTTCTTCACCACACATATAAATGGGCAAATCGTATTGATCTCACATGTTGATTTCACCTTTTGTGGCCTTTACCTTCCACTCCACTGCAAACTCAAACTCTGTATCCATGCTACCGAGCTTCTACTTAGTCATTTCCCCTGAAATCTTATCTTTTGTTAGGTCATTGGTCTCTCCTTGTGCTGGTTCAAGTCCAACTTCTTCTAGATACTCCTCGCGCTATAATTATTCTTCATCTTCCATGACTGTCTCCTAGCAGTATTCCTTTGTCTCTGGATTGTTTAACCAATCCTCCAACATTTTCAACTCTATCTCCCATTGAATGAGCATATTGTCTATATGCTCCTCTTCCTTCATCTCTAGGGAAGATTCTAATATTTTCTCTTTCTTCACCATGACAATTTTTGCTAGCTATCTCTCCTTTGTTGTACCTTCAACATGTGCACTAGCCTCGAATGAGTTTCTTGGAGGGAATAGTTTGATTCCTCCAACGATGAGAACGCACCTCTGATCCTCCTCTTCTAGCACTCCTTGCTGATCCGAACTCTCCTCTGAGTTCCTGAGACTCTCAGATAGCCTCATCTCCCTTTCCTTTCCCACCTGGAAAGATGAAATTCCATTTCTTCCCTCCTGGAATTCTATGAGATCTCTAGTCAATCTCTTTTCCCCCTCACTTATGATGGTTTCTCTAGTCTCTGGCTAGAAAATGAAAAAAAATTTCTCTTCCGTGTCATTGATTTTTTCAACCTTCCTCAACCACCTCCTCAATATCTATTGTTTCCTATAGGAAACCAACTGCTGGATGGGCCACTTTCTTCTCCATTTCATAGGTCATTCATACCTCCAACATCCTCTCACTTCTTACTGCATCTTCAACATGAGCCGACCGAGTTCTTATCGAACCTCCTTGAGCTCTTGGTCCATTTCCTGGTTTCTCATCTACTTAAGGTATTTTATTTGACACCACTTTTGGACTTCAGTAGCCATTTTTTCTAACTCTTCCTGATCTAAATTTTGGTTCTGATACCACTTGATGTAGACCCCCACCCTTACCTAGGGCCTGTGCAATCTCTGGGTTTAGGATAGATCATTTTCAGAGCTAAACAACTATCTGGCTCCTACTGAGCCCCCAAAACCACATACACATGTCCTTAATTTCCTAAGGTGTAGGTTTTTATATGTCTGAACCCCTCAGGTGTTTTCTCAAAGCACCTTTACCTTTAAAACCATATAAAATCAAATTTTCGTCTCTATCCCTCTTTCTTATGGAAGAAATCCCATGTGACCTTGGGCTATGAATAGACACTAATAAAAGGGACTAAACAAGACACTCCTGGAGCTTCGGCCTACGGAAGCTCAAACACCCCAAGTATCAAATTCCTCTGAACTCGTGAACTGACAAACTAGATGAATAATGGAAAGGATCGATGGTCTATAATGTGCCGATATCAATGACTCACAATGACTCTGGGGCTCCGGGATTTAGATATTTCCATTGTTTGACTTCCACCTCCTCCTGAATACGCAAATGTCAAAATGCTCGAGATCTATGACCCACCTTCTTCCAACAGCCAATGGTTGTGATGGACTTCGAAACTCTGGTCTTCAGGAGTTATGGCTACTGGTTACTGCCAAACCTATGGATCACTAAATTGGTGGACCCATGAAGTGCTCTTCGGATCGACGGTTCTCCACTCCTCTGCAGATCAATGATTCCAATTGGCTCTAGAGCTCCAGGCTTCAAAGCTCTTCGTTACGCAATAATTCATGTACCCCCGTAGTGCCAAACCTTTGAGCTCTTGGATCTAGCACCATGTTTCCTCATCAAATGTATGACATAGATATACTATAGGACTCTGACATTCGTGATTTCTTCGCTGCTCCAACATGTGATACCACTGGAGTACCAAGACCCCGGACCTCCAAATTTAGCTCCACACATCTATCAAAATCAACGATCCTGATCTCTCCAGGACTCTGGATTTGGGGAATCTTGGTTGTCTACTGCAGGCAATACCTATGAATGTCGAACTGACGAAGGTCTCATAAACCCTCCACGTGTCCTCTTCAACCAACAACTCTGATTTTCTTCAGATTTCGAGGCTTCAAGTGTTCTGACTAACTAGTGCTCACAACCCTCCAGAGTACTAGTCCTTTGAACTAAGGGATATGAATCCATGTGTTCACTCCCAATCAACAAATAGGATGAGTTATGGAACTTCAAATATTCAGGAATTTTGCACACTTCTACACCTAGGCTTCAATCCTCCGAATAGCCGAACTTTCGTACCTTCTCTGATCTGTTGACATGTTTCCCTACAAATGGATGGTTCAGATCCACTGCATGTTCTCATGACTTCAGTAATATCACACCTCTTTGTAGTTATGTACCACTTCCTCTTGGATAGCCTATCTTCTGGACCTCCTCCAATATTCTACCACGTGGCCAAAGCGTCGACGGTCCAGATGCACTCCACTCTTCAGAGCTTCGAGAGACTTTCAACCTCTAGCATCCACTCCTCGCTTCCTCTGAAGTGACATACCTTTGGACCGCAATATATGGACACATGTCATATCAATTTGGACGGTCTCGATTTTCTCTTAATCTTGGGACTCCAGGGTTCTTACACTTGAGCATGAAATAAACCTCTGGACCTCCAAAGTACGAAGGAAAATTAGGGTTAAAACACGTGATACTTACCTAGATACGATGACTCACGACTCTCGCACCTAGATCCAACAGATAAAAAATTTCATCCTCCTCTGTTGCAAGATACCAGATATAATAAATATTAAGAACAAAAATAAAATGCTAGAAATGGCAGAATAACAGTAATATACCCAGCATAATCTCCACAATAACACAGAAAAGATATAAGAACAACAACAGAAATAACACTTTGATTTAGAAAGCAATGTTCATGGGCCTCTTCAAGGGGGAAACCTCCATTCGAGTAGCTCTTTGTTACAATAATCTCCAAGCTATGGTTTTCATACCCTCAACCCTTATTTATACTAAATATGTCTATCAAGAGAAGCATCTAGAGGAAGATCCTTCTAGAAGCGGAAGCTTCTATTAGGTCTTCTTACATCTGCCTTATTCTATTTTATTGAAA